>NDGN011247297.1:0-20223 GCA_002564285.1 Tympanoctomys barrerae | reverse complement strand
AAAAAAAAAAAAAAAAAAAAAAAAAAACCAGAGCACAGGCAGAATGATAAGAAAGAGGAGGCGTGGGCTTCTTGGACTCCCCAGCCTGTGTGCCTAGGAGGAAGAGCTCCTCAGTGACAGCAGCCCATAAAATTCCACGTGTGCGAGGAGCTGAGGGGGGCAGGGCCTGTGACACCAGGGCCAGCGATCTGCCTCTCCATGAGCTGCGTGACCTTAACCAGGCAACACACTGTTTGCAGAACTTCCCTTTCTTTGCGTGAAAAGCAAAGAGACTGATTTCTTCCCCTTGCAACCTCCTAGAGACATCTAGGGAATGCAGTTGATGGGCGCGTGTAAGGGCGCCTCAAAAGTGGAAGCCAGAAGCAGAAGCAAGGAGTCCCCCTTGGCAATGCTGTTACGTTTCAGGCAGCAGGTGAGACGGTACAAGAGCAAAGGCCTATGGGTGCTCTAGAGTGGGGCGCGTGCGTGCGTGCGTGCGTGCGACCGTGCGTGCGTCCGCGCATCCCTGCATGCGTCCACTCATGCATACGTGTGTGTGTGTGTGTGTGTGTGTGTGTGTGTGTGTGTAAAAGAGTTTTCCTGGGATACTCGTGGACCAGAAGAAAGTACCAGCCCTTTACCCCCACCACATCGTCCCACCCAACTGGGCAACAGGTTTCACCCAGAAGCTGACATTTAATAATGCAATAAATGGCTTTTCAGAGGAACTCCTCCCCTCCTACCTCTCTCCCGACCAACGCTATCA
This sequence comes from Tympanoctomys barrerae, assembly GCA_002564285.1. Taxonomy (NCBI): domain Eukaryota; kingdom Metazoa; phylum Chordata; class Mammalia; order Rodentia; family Octodontidae; genus Tympanoctomys; species Tympanoctomys barrerae. Next base: position 19,478 of record NDGN011247297.1, on the reverse strand, counting down.
TAACCGTAGTTCTCAGCCTAGTGGATGATTCCTTCCGTTTATCCCTCATTTTCTTTTGCCTTTTCCTCTCCTCTTTTTCCTTAGACGTAAGTCACCATTTGGATTGGGGACAGGAGTTGAGTGGAGATAAATGATTTGCGGAGGATGAAAGATACTAAGTTCAGCCTTGTTGCAAGCTGCAGGGACTCATCCGGGTACTTTCACTCCACTCTCAAGGTCCCTTTAAGCGTCCTGCATCCCCCTGCCTGAGGAGGAGGCGATGGAGAGGACCGTGTGCTTCCGAGAACTTGGTGACTAGTCCCCGGGGCCATCTGGGAGAGATTAGCCTCCAGATTTCAGGTAGCAGCCAGCATACACGTGCGGCCCACATGACACCAGCTAATTCCATCCCCACCACTCTCCAAACAAACAGCAGAGCCTCTCGAAGAGAGGAGAAAATGCCTGGCGGAGAGGAGCCGCTGGAAAGGCTGGTGGTGATCGGCTCCCAGGCACCAGCCTTCCGGCCTGCCATTCATTCCCCCATCAGCCTCCACACTGGGCCTCAGCTGAGGAAGGACCGCGCACTGCTCCTGACTTAGAAAAGCAAGCGAGAGAACCGGGAAGAAAATAATATTTATTATCATTGTATATTTAGGTAGCAAGTTGTAGGGGTGTTAGACATTCTGACGTGTTAATGATGATTTCAGCTTGCGGTTTGATTGTTTTCTCATAGCCTGTAAATCCACACCAGAAATGTATAAAGATTATAATCTGCAGGCTCTGTATCCATCTCGGCAAATATTCTCAAAAGGATCGTCTCCAACACTCCTTCTTGCAGCAAGAAGTGAGGGCGGGAGATTCACGAAGCGCCAGAACAAAGACAGGTTTGTCCGCGCCACAAGCGGCCGTGTACCTCACACATCTGAGGAGAGACAGGCCACACACCAACTGGCCAAGGTGTCCCCCCGACATTCAACAGCTAAAACCCTACCAGGAGGTACTGCTCTGACCCAATCGTGGCACTCCTGGAAGGCTGAGGCACAGGGAACATAAGTTCAAGCCAAGCCTGGGCAAAGCAGTGAGAACTTGTGTGCAGGGTCAAGAGGGGCCTAGCTCCCTGCAAAGATTCCAGGACTACCAGTAAAAATGATTTTCTTAGAAGTTGGTATTCATGCCCTCTGCGAATGTTGTTCAGTAGAACTGAGCACAGGCAACAGGGATACAAGGCAGATTAAGAAGACTGTTTGTGGGCCAGCCAGATAGCTCAGCAAATTAAAGTGCTTGCTTAGGCAGATGCAGGAACTGAGGTTCGATCTGTAGTGTGCAGTGCTGGCCCTGCCCCCGGGGCATGCTGTGATGGCCATTGTGACTGGGTGTGGTGGCACACGTCTGTAATCCCAGAATTTGGGAGGCTGAAAACAGGAGGATTACTAGGAGTCCGATCTGTGTAGTGAGACCCTGTACTAAACACACACGCACGCATGCACGCACGCATGCACGCACGCATGCACACACAAAGATTGCTTGTCCTCCAGGAGGTGAGGTTTGTGGCAAATGTACATATACAAAGGACAGGGGAGAGCAAAGCCCAAAGAGAAGGCAGTAAGGACACTGTCACAAGGGCAAGTATCAATTTCTAGGGAATCCTTCAGTCTCCTCAGAAGGGTCAACACTTGCACTGCATCCACTAGCAAAGTCTGGCTGCCTCTTGCTGAGAGCGTAGTAACCTTTCAGTGCCATTTGCTCGCAATCTGAATAAGTCCCACATTTTTCCAAAACAATAGTAGGTGAGAACAGCCGCTATCTGGGAGGGAAGACCTTCCTTTGAGAAGGAGTGTTGCAAGCAAAGATGGAAAGGAGGCCTGGGGGGTACGTGGCACAAGAAAACCTTACCTTGGGGAGTAAGTCCCTGGTCAATCTAGGACTTTTCAGAATCGAAAGAGAAGCTACTCATTCTCTGAACCCATTCTTCAGTCACCAAGGCAACTCCACCCCCACCTTCTGGGTTGCCTGATGACAAATCACTGGCAGAAGGGCAACTGGGCTGCGGAAGCCCGAAGGCAGAAGAAGGGGGCGAGTGAGTTTCCCCTCACCTCTGGATGCACACACCAGGCCAAGAGCTAGGGGCAGCAGCAAGCATGATGCCTGGCTGAGCTGGAGGCAAATGCCACACACACACACACACACACACACACACACACCCCTCCCTGCAGCCCCTCTCTGTCCTCAGACCCAAGTTCCCAGGGCAGAGTCAGGCTCACAGACTATACACAGCAATTTCAGACTCGTGCTGTAGGCAGATTTTAGGGGGGAAAAGAAAATCCCTGGGCCTCGTGAAACTCCGCCTTCTCGTGCTTCTTCCGGAAGCTCAGAGCTCAGCCTGTTCAGAGCTTGGCCACTGCCACTCTCTCCTCCCCCAGCAGATTTCTTTGCTTTTGGAAAATCATCTGGAAACTGTCATCACCACTGTGCTGGTTGGCAGATGGCCCCCAAATAGAGAGGAAAGTGTACCACACACTACAAGGCGTTTCTGGGCTCCGACCAAGAAGGCGGTATGGGGGTGGGGAGGGGAGGAGAAGATGGGCTGGGGCTACAGCAAGAAAAAGAGGACAGACAAGGCAGCCGCCACTGTCCACCCGTGCCTTGCCAGCCCTTCAGCGCCTGCGTGGAGTCACGGAGACAGGAGGCAGCGCTGTGACCTAAGGGAAGAATCCAGGGCACGGGCAGAGAGACGGTCTCAGCCCAGAGGGTAAAGCAGGGTACAGGCAGACAGAAGCTGAATTCTGAGGGAAACCGGACCTGGAGACTACGTAACCACAAGGACCCAGTGGGTCTCCTTCAGCGGCAAAGGCAGCTACTGGGATCTCAGTCAAAGTCACCTAGTTAGCCAATTTGGGAAAGAGGATGATTTAATATTGGGGGAGCTGGGGAGAGACGCTAAGGCAAAGAATGACAGGTGAGGAAATCTAGAGGGGACTCGCCATCCCCACTGCTTCACGCGTCCTTGTCCTGGAACCCAGTTCCTTCCTCCCCAGCCTTAAGGAGCATGTCGAGTGGGCACCCCCCAATTCCCGCCCACGCTGTGTCCTGATCCTCACAAATCTGAAAGCTCCAGGGAGCTCAAACCTGATTTGCTGTCCTCGTGACTGCCCATGTTTAGTATAGGTGGACATCAAATTAAAGCTCTATCTGGGGCTCCCTCAGGAGCCTGGACACACACACACACACACACACACACACACACACAGAACTCTGAAGCCTCAGTCAGTTACCCTCTCTCCAGGTTGCCCAGCAGAACACCCCAACATCTCTGCTGCTCCCTGAAAGCGTTAAGGGAAACCTTACACCCCAGAACTTGACTCCACAGTTGCTCTTAGCTGAGGACTACACCAGTAATCACTTATCTGCCTCTGTTTTGTGGCGGATCCCAAGGCAGACAGGTCAAGGGACTCTTCTTCCGCCAGTGGACGCTGACGGCTGGGTGAGCTCTAAGGGAACCTTGCAGGGAGCCGGGTTCTGTCAGCTTTGGCTTTCGGCTTCTTCAACCCGGAGAGCCAAGAAGAGCAGAATCCAGGCCTAGAACTCAGCATGAGAGGAGGCCACCTGCCCCTCGCCTTGGAGGCAAATGCACTTCACCCTAAGATTGTGACAGCACCCTGAGATTTTTCTGGGCGTTAATGAACTGAAGGGAGGATACATAAAAATCTGATTCTCTGTCCTCCCTTTTTCGAATGCCTAAATCCTCCAAAGAATATATCAGCAGGAGTGGACTAGGAGGGGTGAATTCCAAGTCATTACTCCTTGTACATCCTTGGCAGAGAAAGACCTGGGGAGAAGGCTGGTGCCAAGACAAGAAGAAAACAAAAAGAGAACCAAAAATCCTCCACTTGCTGCAAAACCTCTGGTGCCTCTGAGGCGAAGACTCCAGGACACCCCTGCCCCCTCCCCCACTTCAAGGCAGCTCAGGAGCGGTTCCCATAATACCTGACACTACAATCTCTTTCCAGCCTGCAACCTTTCACACAAAAGAGGGCACCAGGACAAGTATCTAAAACTATAACAAAGCAAGAAGCCCAGGGGACCGAGTTCCTTTGGGCACAAACCAGGAAACCCTGGAGCTCTCTGCCTACCCCAGGTGGTCCGGGTGACAGCTGCAAATCTGTGGTCAGAGCCTGCAGGGTTGTGATGTCACACTTCCACATCAGTTCAAAAGTTGGGGGGGGGGGAGGGTGACCCCGTGGTCGCAGGCCCACTGACCCAGGGCCAAGACCCAGCTTCGCGCTTCTGCCCCAGCACCTCCCTCGCCCTCACGTGGCTCCTGGCTGGCAAACCAAAGCTGAGCCCAGCACCACGCGGCTTTCTCTGGCCCAGAAGAGCCTCCGGATGCAGGAAACGCATAGAGCTTCAGCCGGGAGCTCCCGGATCCCGCAGAGCTGGAAATGAGTTTGGGAAAAGATACAAAATAACTTCTCTGGATTCGGACAGTTACCCTCGCTCCAAACTGCTACCTGGCGCCTTCAAGGCCTGCCTTTCTCTCCCGCGGTTGGATGGAGACATTGTTTCTCATTCACGAAGATCAGGAATGGTCGATCACCTACTCAACAGAGCCCCTCCCAGGGAGATACTAGCCCTCCAGGCTGAGACAATTGTTGCTACAGAGCCGCCCACCCCTACGGAAACCACGCCAAACTCAGCACTCGTGGGCCGTGCCCTTTTTGAGCCTGGCCACCCCTGAACTGAAAGATGGTAGGAGACGGAGAAAGGGCGGGTCTGAATCAGCGACCTGCGTTCTGCTGGGGGCTGACCTGAGCCCCTAGGACGAGTGCACCGCCTGAGGCGTAGGCGTGGAATAGCTCCACGGAGTGCTCCGTTGATTTCTCTTTTTAAATTAACAAGGCACGAGCGAAGAGGCCAGGTGAAAGTGTGAAGAGAGGGACAGACATGGCCTGGGACATTCACTGCAGGGCATTCGAGGGAATCAGGGAATCAATTGGTAGGGCGTGCAGCTCCCTGGCACCACCAAGGATAGATAAGTTGGGAAAACAAAGGGTTGAACGAAAAGGAAGTTAAAAATATAAAACAAGCGCGAGTACAGTACCTGTGGAATTGGGGCCTCCCCCCACCCCACCCCACCCCACCCCCACACGCTCCTTTTCCCCCTCTGAGGCTCAGCCGCTCCCGGACCAGCCAGCCCAGCCGGTCTCCAGGTTTGGCTCCCGTCCTCACCCCCGGGGCGCCTCGCTGGGTTCCAGCAATGGATGGCCCACGACGGGGCCGGGTCACCCGGGGCCAGGTGGACGGTTCGCACCCCTGCACCCAGCATCCGACCTTCAGCTTCTCTTTCGCTTCCAAACCAGAAAAGGGGCAAAGAGCCCGGCCTGTAGTTTTAGTAGGGGGATGCAAATAAGCTTAGCAACATCTCAAAGAAGGGCGTCCGTGTGGGAAGAAATTAACCTGTAGGAATTCGCCTGCGATTAGGGAAAGCGAGGCGGGAGAGGTCTGGCGGCCGGGCTGAGAAATACACACACTTGGGGCCACGTGTGCAAAGGTCATATTTGGTCCGATATTTGCTGCGCGCCTACAAAGCCATCTAGTACTTCCCTTCTGCTGTTGGTGTCCAGAGAGCGACGCCCGTCCTGAGACTGGGGTTTACCTGTCGCTCTCTTCCGAGGGAAACTCGTGTCTGCACGAAAAAAAGAAACACAGCAAAATGTGCTTGTTACCGAAGAGCGGCTGAGCGCCCGGGCGCGGGGCCTGAGTGTCCCACTAGGGAAGGAGATCCTGCGCGGTTCGCTCAAGGTGCCAGGCTTGAGAACAGGAAGAGAGATGGGGCCATCCCCCTGGATGAGCACTGCCAGGGACAGGATCGCTGGGCAGACACATCCTCCCAGCATATGCGTCCCCACTGAAAACGGAAAAAGACGCTGTCCCCACTTTCATTAAGAAATTTTAGGCAGAGAAGTCGCGGTCCTTCATCCCCCAGGTAAAAGGAACACAGCCGCCTTCATTCCGTGCCTCTACCCGGAGCCCGAGCCCCCTCCAGGGCTGAGCGGTTTGCTCAGCAACGCGGAGCCGAAGAGAAGCTTCCCGCCAACTCTGCGCCCCGGGCTCCGCAAGCTCGCGCATTCGAGAAGGGGAGGTTGGAAGACCCCGCTGGGGAAATTGAGCCCGGCGCAGGCCAGGGAAACTGCAAGAAAGGGGCAGTGGATGGGGAGTGGGGATCCCAGACCTCGGTTTCCCAAGGACGCCCCTTGGGGATCCGCTCACACCTTGGTGTCCCCGCCCTTGGCGGCAGACCTCGTGGCGCTCGCTCCAGAGAGGGTACCCACAGCACGTCGCACTGTGAAATGCCTTCAGCTGCCTGCTGGTGTGTGGACCTTCGCCTCGCCCTTTCTTGTCCCCACAGGATTGGGAACCCCGGTGCATGTACCTCCTAATAGAATGCTCTGGCTCAGCGACCTTGGTTTCCAGATCTGTAACCCGAGCGAGTACGTGAGCTCTGAGATCTAGTGGAAGTACCCCGGCCACGGATTGCAAGCACGCGTGAGCTGTCGGGGCAACCCAGGACTGGGAAACCAAGGAAGACAAGCTCCACCGTCAATGGCGGAAACGTGGGCGCTGGACGCCCCTAAAGAAATCCAGGACCAACCATTTCCTAACTGAAGGCGCCCACGAACAGTTGGCCTGATCTTGGCCTGCCAGGCGGCTCTTGGCACCTGGAGAGGAGCGGCTTTCTCGGGGCCTCGGTCTCCAGTCCTGAGCAGCGCAGAAATGTTAGGCATCGCCAGTGCCTTCCTTCCTTTCTTTCTTTCTTTCTTTCTTTCTTTCTTTCTTTTTTTTTTTTCTTCCTATCTCTGTAGACACACATCCCAAGTTCCCCTAGGGATGTTCCCAGAGGTAGACCTGCACAGGAGGGAATATCTTGTAGGAATTCCTGCAGAGATAAATCAGCTCCAAAGCAGCCCTTCTGAATGGAACACACCACCATCAAAATTTTCCCGCAGTTTTGCTGAGTTAAGAGATAGTTTCTGGGCTTTTGGCGCCCCCTATAGACACAGACGAAAAATGCAGTCCATTTGGAAGACAATTTTTTTAAAAATTACAAGAATATACAATGCTTGCATTAAAAAAAAGTATACAGCACCAGACACTATTACCTAAGCTACTGCCATATATTACCGTCCTTATAACCGTGTTAAAAGCACATCTATGCATACTATTACATACTGACAAATATTTAGTGAAATATCCCAAATATCTTAAAGTGATAGTCGTGTTCACTGCCTTTATGCCACTAAATATGATCATTACAATTTAGAAATTAAATCTTGGGGAGCTGATTAGAACATCAACCCAGTGGCCTTTGGGTCGTCTCCTTGATGAGGTGTCCTTGAACCACACAAATTCGCACAGGAGTGGCACCTCTTCAGGGTGCAGAAATCCGTCCACACTACGCGGGACTACTTATTTTTCCCCCAAGAACGATGTACGCTGTCCTTACATGTCCTGAGCGGAGCCACAGAATACAAGACTATTGTTTGCCGGTCTCGTAAATTCGAAAACAAGCTATAGGGTGCTAGAGGCATCGCAGGCCAGTGAGTTGCATTCGCTTTTTTGTTTTTGTTTTTGTTTTTGTTTTTTTTAATATATCCTGTGGACCGATTCTGACTGCTTATCAACCGTTTCTCTTCCTATAAGAAATGTCGACTTCGGAAGCAAAGGAGAGAAAAGTTTTTAAAAAGAAACACATCAAATAAAGTATCTGTTTAAACTGTATCTGAATGATCACACTGGGCAGATTAGGGGAAGAAAACCTGTCTTCGATACGATGTGGGTCGATTCACAGTTATCAGTATCTTAACTCCAGGCGAATTTTTGGAAGAGCCGGAAGGCGGCGGGAAAGGGGGGTGGGAGTTGAAAATTAAAGAGTTTTCCCTCCGTCGTGCGTTTTCTCGTGGGTCTCAAGCCTTGTGACCGGCGGGCGAGTGAGAGTTTTCTGTTGCAGCACAGATGACCCGCTCTTCGCCGGCCTGGCCTTAAGAGTGCCCGTACAGTACAAAGTTTGTGCTCCAAGCACGCTTGAAATACTTCAGAGCTACTCCGGCCCCGCTCAGAAGGCCACCTGCGCGCGGTTCCGCCGGGACCAACTCAGGTCCCACGGACCGGCGCTTCCCCACTCCCGGGACCCCGCGAAAACGAGCCCTATATACGGCTCTGCCAAAGAGGACTGTTTTGTCCTCGGGGTGCCCATTTATTTTGGAGTTTTACAAACCAAGTGACCGCCCTCGGCCTCTCGGCCGGCCCGGGAGGGCCACTTCGCAAAGTTCCGTCGCAGCTAAAGCAGCTTTCGAGCTCTTTCCAGGGGCAACGCTGCTGGCGTTTCTGGATTCAGCCTGAAGGCAACGAGCGGAACGTGCGAGTGGCGGCCCTGTCACCCAGGGGCGGCGGCGGGGTGGGGGACGGGGGCCCGGAGAAGCAATCCTCGGAGTTCAAGGTCGCGCCCGCCTTCGCGGGACTTAACTCTGGTTTCCATTGATTCCCGCAGCCCGAGCGCAAAGCACAATCCGACCAGCCGCACCAGCCCCGGCGAAGCAGGGTTTCTTACTCTATTTATATGGATTATTACGGAGGAACGGCGGGTATTGAGTCACCCGAACCTCTGCTTCCAAAGATCATTGCTAAGCGCTTTGGGAGGCGAGCAGGCTGCAGGCGCAGAAACTGGACTACGCACTTAGGAGCCGCTGCTTTTCCAATACTAAAAACTCCGACAAAGTCCCGGGTGCCGCCAGGAGACTGAGGAAAAGAAGTGTCGCGGTGGGGGTAGGCCCCGCTCTAAGCGCACACGCCCGCGCGCACATTCACACTCACACACGCGTGCGCGCGCAAGGATTCGCGCGGACACTGTCCCCAAAATCTGACATTCCGAGCGCACGGCCACTTACACCTTTGCACGTCCCGGGTCCCCCGCCTTCCCGCGGCGCTGCCCCCTCCCCTCCCCCTCCCACCATCGGCCGGGGGCTGCGGTTCCCTCCCCTCTCCTCCCCTCTGGTCTCGTCACCCAGCCCAGCGCCACAAGCCTCCTCCCTCCTCCAAAATTGCGTCCAATGAGCTGCTAGCCAGCCAGGGCTGCCGGGCTGCGATTGGCTGGACGTCTCTAAGGTGAGCCGGAGTATTTATTAAGGAGACCCGGAGCTGAGAGTCCGCGAGCCGAGAGCGGAGCTCGGAACTGACTGGGAACTTCGGTGGCGCTGCTACTAGGCCAGTTTCACCCCGGGAACTTTGTGCAAGAGGAGAAGAGAAGGGTGCAAGTGCCCCACTTTTGCTCTTCCTTCTCTCCTTCCTCGTCCTCCTCTCCAATTCGCCTTTCCCACCCGGAGTGGATCAGCCACCCGAGCCTCCAGCGGCCAGGTGACGCACCAGCCTCCCCGGGAGCCGCTCGCTCCGCGTCTGCGTCCGGGCAGCCGAGGGGAGAGGGACCTGCACCCGAGTCCCCAGCCGCCGCGGCCTCTCGCCTTTCCCGGCCTCCCGCCCCCTGCCCCGGGCCCGCGTATGAATCTCCTGGACCCCTTCATGAAGATGACTGACGAGCAGGAGAAGGGCCTGTCTGGCGCCCCCAGCCCCACCATGTCCGAGGACTCGGCCGGCTCACCCTGCCCGTCGGGCTCCGGCTCGGACACGGAGAACACGCGGCCCCAAGAGAACACGTTCCCAAAGGGCGAACCCGACCTGAAGAAGGAGAACGAGGAGGACAAGTTCCCCGTGTGCATCCGCGAGGCCGTCAGCCAGGTGCTCAAGGGCTACGACTGGACTCTCGTGCCCATGCCGGTGCGCGTCAACGGCTCCAGCAAGAACAAGCCGCACGTGAAGCGGCCCATGAACGCCTTCATGGTGTGGGCGCAGGCGGCGCGCAGGAAGCTGGCGGACCAGTACCCGCACCTGCACAACGCCGAGCTCAGCAAGACTCTGGGCAAGCTCTGGAGGTAGGACGGCCTGGAGGGGCTCCGCTGTCCCCGCCCCGCAGGGCCGGAGGTGCTGCGCAGCGAGAGCGGGGCGCGGGGCGCGGGGGGGGGAGGGGCGAAGTGTGGCTCGGAGTTTGACACCGCTTGTGGGTTTGGAGACCCGGAGGGGAGGGGGCGGCCGAGGTGGAGCAGGCTTAAAGGAGCCAGGGGCGGGGGAGGGCGGCCAGCGCGGTTACCTTCAGGTTTATGGGGGTGGGGGTACCCTCCATCTTCTGATGTGTGGTGGTTCTTCAAGGGGTGTGGAGGTGCCGGAGGAGACCTCAGGCAGGAAAAGAGGGAGGCGCCGGCCATCTGTAGGGGGCGGGGGAGTTTCTGCCAGTTTAAGGGGGTTTTCGGTAAGATTTTAAAGGATGGGGGGAGGGACAACTCCAGTAGCGGCGGCGTTTAGAGCTGCAGCGGCGGGGAGCTATTTTCATCTGCGAGATTTCCAAAATAGAAGGGGAGGGGACGGGCGGGGAGTGGCCACTCAGGTCGGAATTCCCGAACTGAGAGTTTTCTTTGGGTTTACTTTCTTTCCTTTTTTCTAAGTAAAGCTCGGCGCCGCTGGCTCGGGGGTCTGGTGTGTGCGGAGCAAGATGCGGAGACCCCGACAGCCGGGCAATCTCGCTGACCAATCCCCCCCACCCCACCCCCCCGTCTTCTGCGTCTCCTTCCCGCCCCTAGACTTCTAAACGAGAGCGAGAAGCGGCCCTTCGTGGAAGAGGCCGAGCGGCTGCGCGTGCAGCACAAGAAAGACCACCCGGATTACAAGTACCAGCCGCGGCGGAGGAAGTCGGTGAAGAACGGGCAGGCGGAGGCCGAGGAGGCCGCGGAGCAGACGCACATCTCGCCCAACGCCATCTTCAAGGCGCTGCAGGCCGACTCCCCGCACTCCTCCTCGGGCATGAGTGAAGTGCATTCCCCTGGCGAGCATTCGGGTAAGGCCCTCACCGGCCCGGGGAAGGGGCACGGGGGCAGCGCCCAGTACCTGCGCCTGGGACTCTGCGCTCCCTGGGGAGGGCAGCTCTACCTTGGGCGCCTACACACGCGCGCGCTCATGCACACCAGCTCAACCCCAGAGTCCTAAGAGACCTTTTTATTTGATTGCCAGGCAAAATGCCTTCAGAGCTTTACGGGCCCCCTCTACACACACACACACACACACACACACACACCCTATTCTCCGCCCCAAAAGCACACAGGGCACTTTGCTCCGTGTAGTCCTTAGGTCTTCCGAACCCCGAGGCCCTCAGACACCCCCCCCCCAGGCTCTCGGTGTATCCCGGTGAGTTAATCATTCCCGGACTTATTACACCTGGGCCACAGGGAGGTCCCTAGGAGCAGAACCTTGTTGATTTTCCCGTGCTTATGTTTTATTACCCGCAGGACAATCCCAGGGCCCGCCGACCCCACCCACCACTCCTAAAACCGACGTGCAGCCTGGCAAAGGAGACCTGAAGCGAGAGGGGCGCCCCCTGCCCGAGGGCGGCAGACAGCCCCCCATCGACTTCCGTGACGTGGACATCGGCGAGCTGAGCAGCGATGTTATCTCCAACATCGAGACCTTCGACGTGAACGAGTTCGACCAGTACCTGCCGCCCAACGGTCACCCCGGGGTGCCGGCCACACATGGCCAGGTCAGCTACACGGGAAGCTACGGCATCAGCAGCACCGCGGCGACTCCGGCTGCAGCGGGCGCAGGCCACGTGTGGGTGTCCAAGCAGCAGGCGCCTCCCCCACCCCCGCAGCAGCCCCCACCGGCCCCGCCGGCCCCCGCGCAGCAGCAGCCCGCGCCCCCGCAGGCACAGGCGGCGCCCCCGCAGGCCCCGCAGGCGCACACGCTGACCACGCTGAGCAGCGAGCCCGCGCAGTCGCAGCGGACGCACATCAAGACGGAGCAGCTGAGCCCCAGCCACTACAGCGAGCAGCAGCAGCACTCGCCGCAGCAGATCGCCTACAGCCCCTTCAGCCTCCCGCACTACAGCCCGTCCTACCCGCCCATCACGCGCTCGCAGTACGACTACGCCGCCGCTGAGCACCAGGGCTCGGGCTCCTTTTACAGCCACGCGGCGGGCCAGGGCTCTGGCCTCTACTCCACCTTCACCTACATGAACCCCGCCCAGCGCCCCATGTACACCCCCATCGCCGACACCTCGGGGGTCCCGTCCATCCCGCAGACCCACAGCCCGCAGCAGTGGGAGCAGCCGGTCTACACGCAGCTCACCAGACCCTGAGGAGACCTGGGCGCCCAAGCACGCACGGCACGGCTCGGAGAGGGGGCCGAGATGCTCAGAAAAACAGCCGCAGAAAGACCCAGCATTTTCTTTGGACATTTTGTTTGTTTTCTCCTGTTTCTTAAAGACAGGAAAGGTAAAGGCGACTCGAAGGTACGGAGGTTCCGGGACAGACACCTTGTCTAGCCAGACACGGGAGCAGCGTGGCGCATGTGAGTCGGCGGCCAGCACAGGCCTGGCTAGGTGGGCCCGCAGCGCCCAGGACAGCCCGGACAGACTTCATCTGTAGAGAATGGACAGCTGCAGCCCATGTGCTTAACCTCCCTTCCTGTCTGGACTTTGTAATTATTTTTTAGCAGTAATTAAAGAAAAAAAAAAGTCCTCTGTGAGGAATATTCTCTATTTTAAATATTTTTAGTATGTACTGTGTATGATTCATTACCATTTGAGGGGATTTATACATATTTTTAGATAAAAAAAAACTAAATGCTCTTATTTTTTTTTCCAACAGCTAAACTACTCTTAGTTGAACAGTGTGCCCTAGCTTTTCTTGCAAACTTGCAGAGTATTTTTGTACAGATTTGCTTTCTCCTACAAAAAAAAAAGAAAAAAGAAAAAAAGTATGCAATTATATTAACATTAAAAGACAGAAAATTGTTTATGATTCGTTTTGGGGGTGAGCCTCAGGCTTGCCTAGATTCAAGGAGGAGCTGCCTTAATTTGAGAAGAGCTAAAGCCTTATTTTGCAACTATGGGAGTGAACGAATAGTTTAGAGACACGTTTGGTAAGCTTTATCATATATGTATAGATATATATTTTAAACAAGAGAAAAAAAAACACCTTGAGCCTTAAAAACACGCTGCTGGGAAAATACTTGCGCTCTTTTGCGTGTGAGTCCTTCCTCTTGCCTTTGCTTGTTCGCTGCAGTCTTAAGAAAGAAGCAAAAGGCAAGCAAAGGAGACTGGAATCTGCTCGGGGAGCGGTTCCGCAGCCAGCAAGTAAGTGCCCTGGAGCCCTGCCCCCGGTTGCCTCCCGGGCCCATGTGGTCGGCAGACGCTGGAGTCTGCGCTCTCGCTGTCACCTGTGCCTCACACACCACCAGCAGTTGACCTTCAAGACGTTCCACGTGGTACAAAAAAAAAAAATATTTATTTTGTAAGGAGAGGTTTTCATTGAAAAAAAAAATCTTCCTTTTTTTTTTTTTTAATTTGCCTTCTTTAAAATAGGTTGTTGGAGCCTTCCTCAAAGGGCACGGTCGTCATCTTTTGTTAAATTATGTTCTTAACTGTAACCAGTTTTTTTTTATTTATCTCTTTAATCTTTTTTATTATTAAAAGCAAGTTTCTTCGGATTCTTCGTCCTAGATTTGTACAAACTCTTTTTTTGTCCGTCTTTTTTTTTTCTTCGTTATTTTTGTTGAAAACAAACTGGAAGCTTGTTTCTCTTCTTTTTTTGTACAAATGAGAGATTTGCAAATGTAGTATATCACTGAATCATTTGCAGTGTTTTCTGCCACAGACTCTTGGGCCTAAATTGTGTGTGTGTGTGTGTGTGTGTGTGTGTGTGTGTTGTGACACAAGACAATGCAAGTAGGTGTCATAGATACTCCTCTGCATGTTCTTCTCAGAGGGCAAGGGCACACCAGGAGGGGAGCAGGCCCACTGACAGACCTTAATCCTTAATTACTGCTGTGGCTGGAGGGTTTAAGGATTGCTTTTTAAAAAAGACAGCAGACTTTTTTTTTTTTATTTAAAAGAAAAGATATATTAACAGTTTTAGAAGTTGGTAGAATAAAATCTTAAAGCACTCTTATAATATGGCATCTTTCAATTTCTGTATAAAAGCAGATCTTTTAAAAAAGTATTTCTGTAACTTAAGAAACCTGGCATTTAAAATCATATTTTCTTTTTAGGTAAGGTTTGGTTTGTGTTTGTGTTTTGTTTCTTTCACTTGTTCCCCTCCAAACTTTGTGCTTTCTGTGAACTTAACTTTCTTTTCTTTTCTTTTCTTTTTTTGTATATTATTGTTTACAATAAATATACATTGCATTAAAAAGGAAATGACCCTACGATTTATTTATGCAGTTCTGTGGTGAAGATTTGGGTACTTGGGACACAAAAGAGGTGGTTTAATGCTGTCTTCTGCGATGTTTTCATATGCATGTGCTCCTTTGGTGGTCTTGAAAAGGACCTTGAGGAAAAAAAAAATGTGAATCCCCAAAACTCTTAACACAACCATCGTGAAAAGTGCCACTTCAATGGGTCAGCAGTAGGTCATGTGGAGAATGACATGCCCATAGGCGTCCACACTGGTGACATGCTTCTGGTTTTAGCCACCTCTTGCTTCAAGGCAAAAGCTGTCCCCTCCTAGAGGTCAGAGGGAAGAGGGAAGACTGGGCCTGAGGCCAGCAGCTTGGGAGGAGACAGAGTGCCCACGCAGGTGCCTCCTTTTGCTAAATGTCCTATGACAAACGTTGTGTTACTGGGAACACATGGCCAGGAAATGGGGTACCAGCTCCCAAGGCAAAGGGACCCAGAGGGCAAGAGGCTCCTCCTGGGGCCAGAGGGAAGTCAGGTCTCTGCCTGATTCCTCCACGAAGACAATGGAAGGAGGTTACCTTAGGTTTCTGTTGCCTCCAGTTTAACTCATTCTGAGCAAAGGCAAAAGCATCCCAGAACAAATGGCACCTAATCCTGTTTTCCTTGGCCCCACTTCCATGGGGAGTTTCCAGGTTTGGTGAGATGTTCAGGTCATTTTTCATTCAGCAGATGAAATCACTGCTTTCCTCCCACCTCCTCTAGCCCCTGCCCCAGGCGGATGGGGAAGTGTCCCTGAGAAGGTAAGCCACCTCTGCCTTCCTCCTCTGACGGGCGGGTGTATTGGGTGGCGGCGGGGTCCCGGGGCCTGCCGGTCCCCCTGCCATTGCCTCACATCATCTGCCTCTACTTATTGGATTCCTGGCATGCATCCCGCATGGGGATCCTGGCAACCAGGAAAATGGTCGTTACCAAATCGAGGCCAGATTAGTAATCGGCCTCCTTTGCAAATTCCTGCAACAAACATTGATTGAGGGCCTGTGATCCGCAGGAGCCTGTACAAATCCCTACCCCTGCAGACAGCAGATTCTGGTCCTTGTTTGCCCCATGGCCAACCAGTCCCTTAGACCCACAGTTTATCCGCCATTCTTCTAAAATCTCTGCCCATCTTTCTCTCCGTTTCCCTCTTGCCAACACGCACAGAGTCCTTTTTAAGTCTTTGTGGCATTCCCTGATGCTTGTCCACCTCATTCGTCCTAATCTCTTGGCCTTATTAAAATCAGTATTCACTGTCTCAACGGTGAATACCCACTTCTACACAAAAGCTATCTTGCTTCCTAGATTGTTCTCTTTCCCTAGGTAGGAGACCCCGAGCAGGACTTCTGAGAGTCAGAATGTTTCACTCAGACATCAGTTTGTCAGGTGGCTAAAGCAGGTGGTTTTTCCCCCGTGCCTCAGTTTCCCCCTTTGCTGAGAATGGTCACCATCCCTCCTGCTTGTAGCACAGTTGGTTAGTAGTGTGATTTTTTTTTTTCCATCTAGAAATAACCAGAAAATTAACTGCATGGGACTCTTTGGTCTGTACAGCAGCTATCTCATAAAATTCAAATTTTGCAGAGTGACACCCAAGACAAAAATATTCTTTTCCAAGTCCCCACCGACCCCCCCCCAGGGTGACTCTGACACACAGAAGAATACGGGAGACCCCGGAGTACAGAGAAAGAATCCTCACCATCTCAGTTACCCTCATTCACCAGAACAAGTCAAAGCCCCATATCACCAGATTAAAAAATATTTCAGAGGAATTTTCATTCTAAATCCAGAAACTGAGAGCTTATCACCCTGGCAACAAGAACATGTTGATTGGAAACCTAGCAAAGAATCCTCCAGAACAGAAAAAGCTTGTATTTAAACCCCAGGTTATTTGTTTATTTGTACTCACAACTTTCTTAGCTCTCTTAACAAAAGGGAGGTTTTTTTTTTTTAAAAAAAAAAGAAGGAATAAAAACAAACTCATTTGAAACCAGTCTTTTAGGCGATTATGAAAATAGAGCCATGTAGGCCAGTGTGAGCTAGGTGCTTAAAATGCTCTCATTTTAACCCTGTTGCATCCTTTCCCATCCCCTGGTTGCCAAAATTCACCTTAGAGTCACCACGGTGGCCCTTTTTATATTAAATTCATCGATGAACCACCACCATGGCCAGAAATGGCCTCACTAAGAAGCAAATAGAGGCTGGCTTTCAACACTCCTTAAGCACAAGCTTAAGGTTCTATATTTAATCTTATTGTTTTAAAACATATTCTTTTTCTTAAAGAGCTCCCTTAAGATAAAACATATATATATATAAGCTTAAGGCTCCATAAAAGCTGGGTCTGCCCATGACCATCAGTGTTGGGCGGTAAAACCATGGCAAGGGGGCCTACGAATGAGAAACATTCCAATCTGTTCTCAACAGTGTCCTGCACACACTAGGTGCTTAATTAATACCTACCTTGTATGGTATCCACGAGCCCACTGCCACTGCCCCAGAATCCACCAGGAAGACTTTCTACAATCACATTCTATCACGCATCTTTACGCAGTTTCTTATCACTCTGGGACTCAAATGATGTTATCTCATTGGCAGAATTAGGGTGGGATTAGGGTTAAGGCACAGCGGAAGTGTTAGCAATCTCTCCTCACACAACTGCTTAAGCGCCACACTTTCTCTACTCATTTCTTCTTGTCCTTCGTACGCTGCCTCTCTTCGGCCTTTTCATGGGGTAGCCTCTGGTCTCCTGCAGCTAAAATGCTTGCTGGGCTCTAAAAGGGCTAATTCCTTCTCCATCCCTCACAGATTACAAGGTACTCTGGATTTCTGCGCGATAATCCTTTTCAGGCAAAATACAACATAGTCTCAAATTTGCATTCTTTTGAACCAAGACTGACTTTGGGATGATGTGTTTATCATTGATTGGGACATGACAACTAGGCACATTTCTTAAATTTTTCAGGATTTTATATGGAACCTAATCCAACTCCTCCCATTATTCTACACTGCCACATTCCACCATAAGAGTATTTTTACTCCCCAATCTTTCCATAAGCATTTGTTGATCTGCTTTATTGGATCAGGAAAAAGCAAACAAACAAACAAACAAACAAAAAAACAAACAGCAAGCAAGAGAGTGTTTTCCTGGAGCTCACATTTCTGAATTTGCATTTTCTTATCTCATGCTATTAAAAAAAAATACACTGATAAGGTCTTGTGGGATGCCAAGCACAGGAAAGGGAGCTGGAGACCAGTTTGGGTAAGATCTTACTGACCTCTTTCTTTTCCTTTCATGATTTTCATCTATTTGTCAGTGAGATTGAATTAACCGTGATCCAGTAGACGTGTATGTCACTCCCTCCTGCCCTGGACGACAACCCTCTAGGAATCTTTCTACTCTTGGGGAACCATGAAGTTATGTCTCTCATCTTCCTCATCGTACCAAAGCCTCCATACCTGGTACCCCACAGAGGCTCTGGATCTCCGTAGCCTGCACATGCATGGAGTCAGAGATCAGGAAGGTGGAAGGAGGAGTCTTTCTGGGTACGTAAATCCTCACTGCAGAAATAACCTGGCGCAGCATCTCAGCTATTGAACCGTTCGCCATTTTTCCTGTAATGCTTGTGTTGATGAGGAGGTGACTTCTGCTGTCATGGAGATTTTTAATAAAAAAAAAAAAATAGGAGGATAATCTCATTCCTGCCTTTTCAGGCCAATCATCCAAAAAGGCCCACCTCTTTACCAGTACGCTATGGATCTAATCCTGCTAGTCAATTATTTGTACTATTTTCAAGTTTTGTTTAGCCTTTCTCCCACAAAGCTAAACAATTCCAAAGCCTTTTACATTCCAAACCTCCTTTATAGCTTGTTACTCTTCTCCAAATATCCTTTACTTACTAATAGTCTCAAACTTCACACCCAGAATTATTTCCAGGTCTCTGTATGTGCTTTGAATAACATGAAATGCAAACATGTTCACCATTATTGTAATCAGAAGTTGTGTTTCTTTTTAGAGAAATTAAAATTACACTAACCCTTGTCACAGCCCAAATCATTTAGCTGTGTTGAACAGTTTCTCAGAGCCTGTAATTGAGTACTGATTTTTTGAACCCAATTAATAAGTTTTACATTTACCCCTGTTTTAAGTGCAGTGTGACATATACAGGCTCAGTGGAAAGGAAAAGAGGAAAAGTGGTTTACATCATTGAGCGCTTATGCTGCCAGGCACTGTGACAGATGTTTTATATGCATGATCTCAATTAATCCATTCGGTGACTTTTCTAGAACTAGAATGGTGTCAGTGCAGTTTTATGAAGACAGAAACTGAGGCTTAGAAATATTAAGCAATTACCAGGGGCCAGGGAGCTAGCTCAGTGGCATAAGCACCTGCCTGGCAAGGTCTTGATCCCTGGTACCAAAAAAAAAAAGTGGGGGGGGAGGATTACCTTAAGGTTATATAACTAGTACATGCAACTTCTAAAGACTTTTCTCACCTTTCAGCTTTCAAAAGATAATTTGAAATAAGAGTTCATGATGGGGAAAGGAGAATAAGGGTTATGTTGTGAATTACATTGCAAGAATTCCTAAAGCAAAATGTGGCCGTAGGATGCTTCCTATTCAAAACCCCCTCACTTATTTACTTGGAATAAAATGCAAATTCCTTCCTAGATATTTTCAGCTGCCTTACTTGAAGCCTTAGCAAACTATAGCCCAAATACCAAATCTGACCCTCTACTGTCCCTGCAAAGAAAGGTTTTGGGGAGCAAAGTTGCAGCCATATTGTCTCTATATATTTCTGCTATTGTGATTACACGGAAAGCAGATAGTAGCCTAAAAATCCTAAACATTTTCTAGCTGGCTCTACAAAAATAGTTTCATGACTCTCATCCCTACACTCTGGCCTTTGCCTACTTCTGTGACTCAACTTCTACCCTTACTTCATCTTCCTCCTCAAGTCTCAAGCTCCTTGCTACTTCTGCACCCTGGTACTTGTTACTTTCTTGAGCTGAGCACTTTTTCATCAGAATCTTCCCTGGCATCTCCTGCCTATATTTCGGACCTCAGCTCCGAGATCGCTTGTTCCCACAGACCTTCCCTGAGCATGGAAGATGGAGTGGTCCATACTACCACTACCCCAGGCACTGGCTAAGGCATCGCTCTACCTTTGGCACATCTTTTCTTCCTGATATGATCTTTG
>NDGN011247216.1:0-10897 GCA_002564285.1 Tympanoctomys barrerae | reverse complement strand
GCACAAGGGTCTGAGTTCAATCCCTGGTTCCGCAAAAAAAAAAAAAAAAAAAAAAAAAAAAAAGCAAGAAAACACATAAGTAATGTTATATAGAAGTTATATTAAAAATATAACATTTTGTTAACTTATTTAAATATTTATTTTAGAAAACATAAATCAGTAAAATAGGGATCATAAACTCCTGGATAGCTAATGATTTCCTGCAGTATATTCATTACTGTGCAGTTGCTCTGCATTCTATACTGTTCCCTGCATTTCCTGCCTCCTAGGAGTTAATGATTGGAAGAACTGAAATTAATGGGTGAGATTTTCAGTAATTTGGTGAACAGGTTCTGACCCATGAGGCACATGCTCTAGCTGCCACAGATGTACAGATGAACAGGGAAAAGGAATAGAGATGAAGACATTAATATAGAGAGAGTGGTTCAAAGCCATGAAGCACAGGCTAACTTTTAAGGGCAAAGAGATGGGACAAATACCTCTCAGGCAAGGGAGGAAACAGCTGTGGCAATTCAGAAGTGACAAGTTTTGATGTCCCTTGGGGTTAGTGACTCCACTAGGTAGAGAAGTAGGGCTTCAGGGGAAATCTAGATAGGTATAAAGGTGTGACCAGATTCTGACATATCTTAAAGTCAAGCAAAGTGATTTGTATCACACAACTTTGAAGCAGAGAGATCTCAACTGTGAGCAAGGAGTAGTAGACATACAGCTTGGGAAAGAGCAGAGTGGCAGTGAACTGCAGCAGGGATGGAGGGCAAAGGAGCTTTCTGGGAAGGTGCTGTAGTCACCCCTGTGGGAGGGACAGTGTCAGGACATGAGTCATCAAAAGATTGATAACAAGGTAAAAAGTGTGTGGTAGGCATTTTTAAAGAGTAAAAGAAGATATTTGCTGAGCACAGGTAATTAATTATGAATCTCTTGGCTTAGAATATATTCATTTCTTAGTATAAACTCTATCAAATCATCATCTGAGATTTTAAGTTCATGGCTGGTCTCTCTGAGCAGACTAATTTCAGGTAAGCTTCTTAAGGACAACACAGCTGTGTCTCTAGGGCCTCAGCTGGGGAGGCAATGGGGGTTAGAGGGAGGAAACGAACACTGGTACCAAGTTCGACAGCCGAGGCAACCAAAGGGTCTCATCTACTCTTCTGATGCTTTCATTATAAGAGAATGACTCACTTTCTGGAAGTGTCCTATCTTAAGAGTAACTTGCAAAACTGATGTTAATGTTAATTTAAACAAGCCTAAATTAGCATGCCAGTAGAATACATTTGAAGCTGTTTCTAAGAATTGAATAAGATACTGAAAGAAATTATTTTTATTGTTCATATCAAACTATCCAGAAGGTAAGTGAGTAAAAGCTTGTTTAAGGTCCCTGTACATTTCCATACTTGAATGTTGTTGTTATCTTGTTATTGTGCAGGACATTTGCAAATGACTGGAGCCTTCCTCTTATGGCTGGCACTAGTATTAGAAACATTGGGCACTAGGGGATAGTTTGCTTCCTCTATATTATATGTTATATGCTATGGATGTGTTTTTGGACCGTGTACATGATTAATAATGCAAAAGCTCAATATGCCGAGAACTGCTGAACTCATTATGGGAATCCAATAAGAAAGTAAAGATGCTACATCTATTACTTATTTCCACAATCAATCGTGACGATAGGCACACAATTACTTTGGGGAAAAGCAAAACGAAAACTACTGGGACAAATCCTGAGAGGAAGATGACTCTGGAGCTGGGAGGTAAAACCAAAAGAAGAAATATTAACTATAGTTTCATTTGATTTCACTTTATTTAAATTTTCATAATATGTAATTTGATTTCTAGGTGGCAGTAAGAGTTAATTATATTGAGGAATAAAGCAATGCTGGTAGCAGTGATCTTAGATCACCTCGCCTTTGAAAGGGGAGGAGAGTGTGTGCACACTGACACAGGGCAGCTGGAGGTCAGGGGAAGGTGGGTGGAGATGCTCTGTTCTTATGGCTTCTGTTTCCTCATTAAATGAGAGATACACTTATCACCCTTGGAAAAAATGAAAAAGGAAGGAAAAATTAAACAAAGCTTTTATAAATAAGGAGAGGAAGAAGGGGTTAGGGGTGGATGGGGGAATAGGAAAGAAGAATAATCAAGTTATATCATGTACAGGTACATATTCCTTATCATGAATATGAACCAAATATATATACCTAAAATGTGCCAATAAACTCTATAAGTAAAAATTTAGGGGCCAGCCAGGGAGAGCTCGGCAGTCTAAGCGCCTACCTGGCAAGGGCAAGGACCCAGTTTTGATCAACAGTACCACATGCTCAGCTGGCCCCACGCTGAGCCAACCACTGAAACTGTAGTGGCACACACCTGTATTCCCAGTGCCGGGGAGGCTGAGACAGAGGGATCACTACAAGTCTGAGCTGGTTAGTGAGACTCAGTACCAAATTAATTAATTAATTAATTAAATGGGTGATACTTCAGGTTTGTGGAGAGAGAAAGTAGTTTCTTTGAAGACCAATGAAACTGACTAAAGTATAGAATTACTAGGTGGTACAGGTGTTTGCTTTAAGCAACTTCAGGTGAGAATTCAGATATGTTTCTCTGTGTAGTCAGCCACACAGGGTTGTAGTGTAGATAACAGCGGGACTTAGCTGGGATTAGAACTGTGTCAAGCAAGAAAGAGGGAGGAAGAAAGAGTCAAGGAAATGAAACGTGTGCACAAAGGAAAGATCGTGCCAGTGGATGGGATGCGAAGCTGTTAGGAATAGGTAGGGCACGGTGTGGAAGAACAGTGGTAGGGGTGGGGGTGCCAGAATCCTTGGGGAGAAAGGTGAGAGTTGAGATCATGTTGTGTGGTGTTTAAAGTGGGACTGGAAGATGGTGCCGGTGTTGGCTATGGTGAGAGGGTGAGGATGGTAGGGAGAGATGACGTTGAAAGGCGGGGGGAACTTGGTGCTGAGGGATCTCCACATCCGCTAAATCACCAAGACGACAACAAAATTAGGAATGGAGGGAAACACAGGGAGCCAAGAAGGTGAGCTTTTCAGTAAAGCAGGGGCAGCAAATGGGGCAAGGGAGTGGAGACAGGAGGTAGTCAGTAAGAGAAGGGACACAGGAGCCACACTGTCGGGCTCACATCTGGATTCTACCCTCTTGGCTATTTGATTGTGGATAGTTAACATCCCAGAACCTTCAGTGCACCAGCAAGCAGGAAAACGAACATAGCCCAATGCTGTTATGAGAATTAAATCACACCTGTGCCTGGCATGGAATAATCATTTTATATATTTATTTTAGTTTAAGATATCATCAGATAGGTGAAAGTGTGTGTGTGTGTGTGTGTGTGTGTGTGTGTGTGTGTAAAAGCATATATGTTATTCAGAAGCACAGAGGAATAAGCAGTGAAGAGCAAGACCCAGAAAATCATGAGGTAAAGAAGACAAAGGCACCACCACTTGAGAAAGCCTCAGGAACAGCTTGGACCAAGGGGAAGGTCAAGTTTCAAGGAGAACACAGATAATGAAGACACTCAGAGAAAAGACAAAAAATATAGGGATTGCCTAAGAACTTCCTAGAAGCCACAGCCATGGATTTGGGGTCATGTGGAAGACAGGAAACCAGGTCAAGGTGAAGTCTGTGTTCAGAGCTAGGTAGGGAGAAGTGTTCTCGGTGTGAGGGGTAACTTGGGAGTCTGGGACTGGACCCGCTGAGTTAGGTAGACTAGTGATATGAGGCCCAAGGATGTTGTTCCTGGTGACCTTTGCTCCTGGAAATTGTCTCTAGTAACTGTGCCAAAGATGGAGTGGGGAAGGGCCTCCCCCCCCCACACACACACAGATGAGGAGAACTCCCCTGTGGCTGGGGTCTTGTCTCCAGAGAAACCAGAGAGCTTCCAAGTGACTGACATGGAGTAGCTGATTAGTATGCAGATCAGCAATGCTAGGCCAAAATCTCCTGAAAAGTTCTCCCGAGTGCCTGCATTTCTTCCTTAAGGCACATATCATATAATCATAGTAGTGACAAAAATGAATTAGACATTCATTTACTGAGGAGGAAAGTCTGCAAAGATGTTGTTTGTAGAGCGCTCTGAACAACGATGGCCTGAACCTCACCACTCAGTGTGCTGGTCCCCCAAACACCACCTTGAACACCATGGAAATCTGGATAAAGAGGCCTCCAGTCCAGAGAGCAGAGCCTCGGGGCTGCACGAAACGGGCACTGGTTGGATCTGCTTTCAAGGGTCTGCTCTCTGGACTGGAGGGCTCTTTATCTAGCTTTCCATGGTGTTCAAGATGGTTTTTGGGGGACCAGCCCACTGAGTGGTGAGGTTCAGGCCATCGCTGTCCAGAGCGCTCTACAAGCAACATCCTTGCAGACTTTCCTCAGGAGGAAAAGCTGTAGTTGCTCTACAGGGTGAGTCAGTCATGACAGCCTTGCATTTGAGAAGCAGTAGATGCTGAACCGTGAGCATCTCTGTGGCCATGCTTATCATAGATCGAGTCAGTGGGAAATGATTATTTTTACATTGCCTAGAATTTCTCAGTGGCTATTTTACGTATGATTTATTTATTTATTTATTTATTTCTTTATTTATTTATTCCTCTACCAGATCCCAACTTTGTAGGAATGGAAGGGAGAGTCACTAGGGCTGCAGGCAGCTGAGCACTGCTTGGGCCAAGCTGGTGATTTCTTGCTCTACAACGTGTCGGTGGCCTCATGTGGGCTGCACGAAACGGGCCATCTGTAGCCAGGGCACTGTGTTAATGGGTGAGCAGACACAGCATGGGACACTTACTGCCCTTTTAATAGGGCCTCCAGAATTAATGAGGCTGTGATGTCAGGGAAGACAGCAGACTCCAGGGTGCACCCTCCTGCCTTTCGCGTGGCACAGAACTCCATCTACCGAGGCTGCGGTGCGCACATGAATAGATGTTTTTCTCAACGACTAGAACTGTGTGCTTTTTATCATCGCACTGTCACAGAGCCATCGTGGCAGTACGCTTTTGTATGTGAGTAGCACTGGAGGTTGGGGTTGCTGACTTTTGGGATACTATCAGCAGACTCAGTGGAGATGCAGCTTATGGCCTTTCCCTTCTCATTACCCCAGTTGGTTGGCTATATATTTAGTTGAACAAATGATTGCTCTGAGGAGCAGGAAAGGCTTTAGAAAAATCCTGGCTTGGGGATTTCTTGGAAAGGCAACAATGATTGTAAATAGATGAAGCCAGGAGCTGGGCAGAAAGGGGTAAACAGGGGTTTAGGGCAAATGACAAGAAGGTGAGTGAAGATACGACAGTGGGGAGGGGCAGAAAGAGAGCTTGAGGACACTGGGACAGACATCCCTGAAACAGCTGCACCTCAGGTTTAGTGTCCTGCTCTGTTCCTCCTTTCTGGAAAGTTTATTGGGGTGAAACCTGTGTACCAAGCAACTGTTTTGGTTGGGTTGAGTGGACCCTTTGCACTGCACTGAGGGGCTGGGCTTCGTTCCACCGAACCCAGACACTGAAGCCCTGTGTGCTGTCACCTGCAGAGCTGCGGCAGACCGAGAGGGAAGGTTAACCCATCTCCCACCTCCTGCCTGCAGCCCCTCTCCCTGACAGTTGATGAGCATTGTCTCAAGGTGTTCAAGGTGGTTTTCGAAACAAGACTCTCCAAGGGCTTTGTCTCTATGATGTTTTCCTTCACTGTCATTTATCTTGGCTGGCGCAGGAGCCTCCTCCCTGGTCTCCCTGCTACCATTTGGTGGACATAGACTGAACTTGTGTCTCCCCATGCTTCACAGGCTGAAGCCCTAACTCCCAGGATGGTGGTAACTGGAACCATCAGGAGGTGACGGAGGTTAGAAAGCTCACAAAGGTGTGGCCCTCTCATGCAGTCAGAGCTGTCACAGAAGAGACATCAGGGCAGGGCCATTCTCTCTCTCGTCCCTTTGTGTCTGAAATGCTCATGAGAAGCTGTCCATAGTCAGATGAAAGCCCCCTCTCCAGAGTCTACCCTGCTGGCACCTGGGCCTCTGATACCAGCCCCCAAACTGTGAGGACATGCAGATCTGTTGTGCAGCGCTGCAGGGTGTGCGCCTGTCTCGATAGCTCATGTGAAGAAAGGGATCCTCTGCACAGCCTCATCCCTGCCTGGAACGTCATCACTCACTGTCCACTTTATTTGTCCTTCTTACCAATATTTCTAATCACGTCATTTATATACACAATACCATTCTAAATACTTTTGAAATATTTCCATCTCCCACCAGAATATAAACTGCACAAGGACAGACATGTTCTTTCCTTACATTTTCCTGTATCTAGCACAGAATTTGAGACATAACAGGTCTTACAGAACCTGAAATAGAGCCTAGACTTCTCGAAGCATTGAGGTCATGGGGAAGCAATTTGGAAGGATGCAGCTTTTTCCTTTCTCTTGCTTTCTGGCAAAAGATTTAAGACAAACAAGAGCAATGTCTTTCTTTGTCTAATTTATCCTTTCTTTCTTTTTTTTTTTTTTTTTGAGTTTGGGGTCACTGTGAAACACATTTACCTTTCAACCCAACAATTCTAGTTCTGTGTCGCCTGCCTGCCTGGTACTGTCCACTGTAAATGGAAATAATCCCACTTAGTATGTGTATTGCTTGGTAATATGTGCTTGCCAGCATCTCCACAGGAGTGCTTCTAGACTGGAAAGTAGGGGCCCAGCTTGGAGTCTTGCACTGTGGGGGATGCATCCTGGAGCTCCAGTGACATCACCTTTGTTTTGGGACCCAGAGTCTGTCGGACCAAGAGGTTGTCCCTTGCAGCCTGCCTACTGCTCCATTGCTCATACCAGCTTCCAGATTCTGAATTATGTAAAACCTGTTTCCATAGACACAGCATCATTCCCTGGTCTGAGCAGTGGCTGTGACCAGTGATGTGGACAGAACTGGGAAATTGGGATTGGCCCAGGAACAAGGCAGGGCTGGGAAGAGACATGGACCTAGAAATGGTAACTCTACAACTCATCAGATAGACTTGGCCCAAGGGCAGAGAGGCCTTGGCCTATGCCATTCAACTTGGAGCTGGAAAAAAAGGGGATCCCAGACATAGTAAGTTAAGATAAAAGAAAAATGAAAACACATACTCTTAATAAGCTTTTAAGAATCAAAGAAAGCCTACAGTATAAATTATATCATCAAGAAGGGAACTTATTGGTTTTTGGTCAAAGTTTAAAGATTTTTTAAATGTCCTAAGTTTATATTTTACTTCTTCTCATGAGCCTATTCTTGAGGAAAGAAGGAAAAGTAAATTGTTTTCTGTTTCTTCATAAGAATTTTCATAGAATTTAACATAGAATGCAAAGAAATTTCTAACATGCTTTATGCCAGTTTCACACAGTTGTACTGATTGACTTTGTAGCTATAAAATGGTAAAGCCTGTGACTTAAAAGCAGAATATAGCCACGTTCCAACACTTGCCTGGGCCCATCTTGTATTTCATGTTCAAGGAGGTCGGATAATCATTGCTCCCTGCATAAGGAGACAGAATCAACTGTTTCCCTGAGCTAAAGGAGAGACTACTGCCTATTTCATTCTTATTTATGTCCACGCATAGTGTATATAAGTAGCATGAAATGCATGTTTCCTCCAAAACAGAATCCTAGAAAAACATAAGACATATAAGTAAATTATTAGTGAATTTGCATTTTTCAGAAGATCTTAACCTCAAATGATTAACATTAAGCTTTTGTTGTATAGCTTGCAACTATAACTGTACATACTTTTAAATCATCAAACTAGAAACAACTGGTTTTGGTGTTACACAATTGGCAGGGTCCTTGGTTGACTTTTGAGCACATAGAGATAAAATGATTCTTAAAAGCTTAAATAAAACAAGCAAAGATAGGATCAGAAAGGTAAACGTGAATAAGAAAAATGAAAGGGCTAAACAAAAATACAATTGCATCTATTGATGAGGTTAATGAAAGTAAATACTGCCAGTTAGCTTTGACCAGCCTGAAGGGATTTGAAGTGTTAAAAGAGAGCACAACTCTGTCTCATTAACTCATAAAAATACCACTGTCTCTAGATGACATTAGCAGGTGCATGATCAGACAGAAAGAGATTTGGACAGCCTTAATGTAGATGTGGGCAAGGATTCTGAGTGTAACAGATTCTGTTGATGAACTAAAAAAGACAGTCTTTAATGAACATTTTATTCACATTTATCTCTCAAAATTACTCAGGAAAATTTATATAAAATGACATGTTTGATTCATAATTTCTCTATTTTGTTCCAACTTTAGTCACTTTGCATATTCTAATTTATGATTGGTTTTAAAATTTTCTTGTGAGAAACAGTATGTGATGGTTAATTTTTATTGTCAACATAGCTCAAATAAGAGTGATATAGAGAGGTGCTCAGCTGTGGGTATTCTACCCTCATCAATGGATTTACCCTTTGATGATTTTGTAACTGAATGGACTATTAGGAGGTAGGGCAGGTGGGTTGTGCAGGCCAGGGGGCTGTAACTTGGAAGCATGCAACTTAGGGCATTCCTTTCTTTTCCTTTCTGGCAAAAAAGTGATGAACAATTTTGCCACACCCTTCTGCCATGATACTTCTGGTTTTGAGCCATGAACTGAAACCTTTGAAACTCTGACCCAAAAAGTCTTCATTCCATTAGTCATTGATCTCAGGTAATTGGTTATAATGACGAAAAGCTAGCCCATGGTATTTAACTGCTTTATCTTAGAGTAGTCAATACACAGTTCATATATGTGTAGAGAGTTGTGTATTTTAGTTTGAATGTTAAAATTTTGAACAGTAGCCTTTGGAGAAGAGAATGTCATGAAATGGTTATCTTTGCTAGCCAAAGGGTTACATAAGAAATAGCCTAGCCTGACATTTTCTACAGTGAGGAGCTACATTCAGGTGCTATGATGCCATTCTGGCACCTTCTCTCTGCCGTGACTTCAGGTGCTTAAGTGAAGACACACATGGAGAGTGCACAACGGAGTTGTCTCCGGGAAACCTGCAGCCACAGGTAGCATTTCACAAAGCTTTTTGCCCCTAACATTTCAGCATCATGTGGGTTTCTGCATACAGCTACACAGCTGTAGAAATGTACTGGGAAGATCTCAAGCTTGAGTACTTTCCAGAAGAGTGGCTGCGTAAGCATCTTTTGGTGTCTCCTGGGTGACACATGCACACGGATTCATCATGCAAGCACTAAGACCAGACTATCTTTGACATAGAAGCCCTCCCGCATGGCATGGGAGGCCTACAAGTCAGTACCAGAATCACTCTAAATGTTATTTGTCATTCTTGAAAATGTAACCAGACTTTTATTGCTCTCAATAAATTGTACATAATTTTTTCTTCATGTTTTAGAATTAGTCTTTCTCATGTAATATTGAGTTTTTAAAAATAGATTCTAGGACAAGATGGGTGGCTTAAGAGGTAGATATTAATAAAAATAATCATTTAAATTGGCCTCAGTTACCCAAATTGCAGTAAGAGTTGGGTGCTTTCATTTGAAAACAAGTAAGAATTTCCCTAGCTGAACGGTGTTTAAATAGAATTATTATTTTAAATAGTTTCACAGAGTGTATAAATTCAAACGATAAAATAATCTGTTGTTTATGGTTCTACAATTAAATTGTCCCACCTTTTGAAGAATGAAATTTCTCATTTATTCTTGATGAAAATATTTAAAAAACAAAGTCACAAAATAAGATAATGTTAGAAATTTAAGTTGCCTTCTTAGCTTGCTTTCTGACCTTTCCTCCCAACTGAACCATTTTTCTGGAGGCTGGAATCAGAACTTGCATTTGATGCCACATGTGCAGGCTGTGACTAAGATCTGCCCACTGAGTTTCCAAAGTGTAAGATAAATATTCCTTGTGATTAGCAGGCAAAATATAAAAGTAATTATTAAAAACACACCACTTCCTTCTGGCCATGGAATTTAGTTGCTCTGATAAATGATGTATGTGCTCTCAATTTTCTTTTTATTGATAAGGGATAAAAACATATGACATGTTAACTCCACAAATGGACACATAATACTCTATATGTAAAATATTAAACTTGAAGCACCAACCATTCACTGTATAAGTAGGTGGCTTTGCTGGAACACAAACACACAAACATACACACACACATGATAATTTCAAATGTTCATTGTTGATATATGTAAGTTACTTTGGGCATTTTTTAAATTTTTTTTCCCTGTGGCTAGCTCAGCCAGCGCTGAGGGTGGGGCAGGCATGGCATGTGTTTCTAGGGATTGAACTTTGGTCCCTGAGCTTTGCCTAACCTTGCCTAAGCATGTGCTTTAGACTGCTAAGCTCTCTTGCCAGCCCCAATGTTTTTAAGGAGAATAAAAATATTTTTTAAAAAAAAGCTCAAGTCTTTTGAAACATAATTTTTTAAAGTGGTAAAATAATTAAAAAGATACATAGAGACCCAGTCTTAGCCCAGGCCCGGTGAGTGTGTGGCAGACCTTCCAGCTATCTGGCGCCGGCAGGACCTATTACTGGTCCCAGTACAGGCACAGCATGGGTCAGACCCTATTGCACCCCTTTGGGACACCCCCCAGCACTCCGCAGCACCTCCCCCACCCAGCCTTCCGAGTAGGAATTGCTGCTGTGTTCTGGGAACCCCACAGACCCGTCCTAGCCCAGGTCCGGTGAGTGTGTGGGAGTGCTTCCGGCTACCCTGCTCTGGTGGGACCTATTACTGGTCCCAGTCCAGGCACAGCGTGGGTGAGACTCTCTTCCAACCCCTTGGGAAGCCCCCAACTACTCTGAAGCACGTCCCACAACCCGCCTGCCCAGTAGGAATTTCTGCTGCTTCTGGGATCCCCTAGACCCAGTCCTAGCCCAAGCCCAATCTGCACCTGAACTTCAGTACTTGCTAAGGTTATAACT
>NDGN011247184.1:0-10306 GCA_002564285.1 Tympanoctomys barrerae | reverse complement strand
ACAAATTTAAAAATAAAATAAAAATAAATAAATAATCTAGTCTGCAGATGTACCATTTTAAATAAATGTCTGTTGCAATAAAAACAAAATCTGAGCCTTACAACTTGCAATTAACTAGGTGATGAGTTCTTAACCTGCTTGTGCATGCCTGTTTCCCTCCGCGTGTGGTTGTGGGAGGAACGCACAGAACGCCGCTGGAACACTGTCTGACAGCGTGAGTGCTAAGGAAGAACCATGGCTGTTAGTGACACAGCGCTCCTCCTTGCGGTTCGAGAGCTCTTGACATGACAGCCCTGCAAGGCAGCTCTGTCACTTACAGGGTACACTGAGGCCCACAGATATACAGGGACTTGTCCAGGCCAGGGATGTGGCCCAGTGGCATAGTGCCTGCCTGCGTGGCAAGCACAAGGTCCTGAGTTTGATTCCCAATACCAAACATAAATAAATAAATAAGTGGCATGCTTGATGGGTAGAAGAGGAGGAGGAGGAGGAGATAGAAAAAGAATCAGGGTGTGTTACGTACATTCCTCAAGGAACGCAATCCCTCTGCACTGCAAACATGTATTGGTAACAATAAAAATTGAATAAATAAATATATAGGGGAAATAAATCAATAAAGGGACCCGCTCAGGGTCACTAACCAAGAGGGGAAAATGCACAAGTTTGAGCCCAGATCTCCCAATCAGTCCTGTTTCCTCACTAGATTCCAAGCTCCTGCAGAGCAAGGTGTTAAGAGCAGCAGGGACATGAGCTGGCACCTGGGGAGCAGAGGAAAGACGAAAGCAACCCAGCTTCAGGCAGGGAGAGACAGCCCCACGCAGGGAACCAGGACCATCCAGCCACTCAGAAGAGTGTCGTGGGCCTCCCGGTGGCAGAGGTGAGGAAGGATACAAGAAATGCAGGCAGGTAAAAAGACATAAGGCGGCTGGCTGGGTGTGGGGGTTCAAGCCTGTGATCCCAGGACTCTGGGAGGCTGAGGCAGGAGAATTACAAGTTAGAAGTCAGCCTGGCAATTTTGGTAAGAAAGACTGGGCCATGCTTTTCTCCTGTGAAATGGGCCTTTTGTCTATATACTGAGCTCACTCTTTTCCTCTGACAACAGACTCACAAATGCAGGTTTCCAGCATCAGACCACACGGTGCCTTCCCAAGGCCTCCCTCCTCGGGGCCTGTTCCTTGCGAGTGTGCGCTTGTGGTCCCCATACCCAGTACATCCCTAGCTCCTTTTCTTTTTTCCTGGCTCTTTTTCTCTTTTTTCTTTTTTTGGTGGTACTGGGGATAGAATTCAGGACCTTATGCTTTCCGGGCAGGCGCGTATGCTGCTGAGCTATATCCCCAGCCCCATTTATTTTGGGATGATGTCTTGCTAAGTCCCTAAGTTGCCCAGGTTGAAATGAAAGCAAAACACACAATTCTCAAACTTTCGATCCTCCTGCCACAGCCTCCCAGTGCGCAGGGATTACAGGTGCACCACACTGTGCCTGGCTGAGTCCCCAGACACGTGGAGACAGGGCCATGTTACGTAGTTCAGCCTGCCCTGGAACTCACCATGGTCCCCCTGCCTCGGCCTCATGAGTGCTAAAATTCTGTGTCAGCAGGCCCACCTGAAAGGATAATTTTGAGCTGAATTTTTTGATACTGGGTATTGAATTCAGGGCACTTACAGTTTATTGAAGTATAACTCCAGTCCATTTTTTTTGGAACAGGGTCTTGTTAGGTTGCCCAAGCTCCACGTGAGCTTGTGATCCTCCTGCCTCAGCCTCTGTGTGCCGACACACTGGCTGCAGATTCTTGAATGATATCCACTTTAATACAGAGATAACACAGAGCCCACTTTGTTTCTTGGCTATTTAATAGATCTCAACTCTCATACTAAAGCCAAGAGGTAGGCTCTACTGTTTCCGACTTTTCTACAGATGTGCTCAGAGTAAACACATCTATTTTGTGGATTAAGGGGTTGAGGCTCATGGTGATTTTTCCAAGACCACAGCTGATACGATGTGAAGAGTGACCACAGTGCTGGGGAGATAGTTCAGTAACACAGCACGCTTCTGGCAAGCACAAGGCCCTGAGCTCAATCTCCAGTACTGTGGGCAAAAAAATAAAAATGAAAGTGTGACCCCCAGCTAGTGATCTGCCCGCTGGCTCACACTGACTGCCAACGCACGTGAGGTGTCGGGAGATCTGGTGACCACAGCCCAGTTCACAGGGGGGGACTCTGGGCAGCACACCCCAAAGGGGCAGATTCCAAGGAGCCCTAAATGCCGGCCACACCATGCGCACCTCTCCACTCCTGATGCTGTTTGCAGGTAGACAGAGCCATACACCTTCAGCCTGCTGCCCTGCTCCTGGTCCTTCCTTTTCCTCTCAAAGACCTTGAGCCCTCCTCACAAGGACTCTGGGTCCCCCTCAGACAGGTCTGGCAGGAGGGTCTGTCAGGAAGAAAGAGCAGGCTGCTCGCAGGGCTCCTGGCTGCGTACCCCAGAGGCACGACTCTCCCTGGTTGAGTGCTGCAGCGTTGTAAAGGCAGCAGCTCAGGCCGTGACGACGCCTGCAGGCCTGTGGTGGGCCCAGTGGCCCCTCCAAGGTCCCGCAGACTTCATCCACCACCAGCAGTTTGCTATCACACGGCCATTTAGCTCCTACAGCTCAGGCCTGGGCCCCTGTACCTTGGGAGGAGCCCACCCTGTACAGCTCACTGCTGTGGGCCAGCTCACGAAGACCCTTCTCTGATCCTCACTCCCTGCATTCCCAGCTGAACCAGGATACCACAGCCCGCGCTGAAGCGGTGATGAATGGCCTCCCCTGACACCCGGGCTATTTTGGGTCCTGGAAGTCAAGCCTATAAAGATTGAGAGCTGGCCCTGCCTGGCGCGGGCCATCTGTCACTGCAGACAAGCCCAATCAGGGGTTCAGGGAGTAAGCTCCCCAAGGGGCTTCAGGCAGGGCTCTGGCTCAGCCCGTTCCTCTCCTCTTGGGGCCATGAAGCAAGGAGCAGCCACAGGCCCCGCTTATCCTGCACGGCGACAGTGGTAACCCACACCTCAGCCCATCCAGGCTGCCTCGGCAGGTCTCCTTGCAGCCAGGTGGCGAGGGGACCTCAGGGTCTGTGAGCCCTGCCCAGCACCCCTGAGGGAAACCTAACTGGAAATGTGCACACACCTCGGTGGAGGGACTGCGCAACCATCACCGTCCACACACAGATCCCACACTAGGACAGAACTCACAAAGTACAAGGGATTAGTCACTTGGAAGTCTCAGCCCAAAGTGCCAGAAAGAGCAAGCCACTAGGAACCCAGAGCGGGCAGCCCCAGGCCAGTCCTCACCCCTGCCCTTCCTATCACGCACTGGCTCCAGTGGGGATGTGTGGGGTCGCCCCACAGCAGGTTTTTCCTTCTGGACACTGCCTTAGGGCTCTTCCACCGACTTCCAGCAGTGCGCAGCTCAGCCAAGAGCCTTTTCCTCCATCCCTGGGCCCTGCCCCTTACCGGGTGGGCTCTCCCTCCCCACCTTCAGGGAGCCCCTGACTCAGTGGGGAGCGTCCCTAGCTGCACCTCCTCCGAAGGGGCTCGGAGGCTCCTGTTCCTCTCTTCTCCTGTCACCCGCACTCTGGCTCGCCCTCCCTAGCCCCCTCCCCATCCACGTACCTGGCGACAGGGATCCAGTCACCAGCTGGTAGAGGGACCTCGCCGCCTGCCCCAGGGGGCTCCGGCACCTGCGGGGACAGCGGCTCATGGTCCGCAGAGCTGTGGCTGCCACCAGCTCCCAGCTCCCCTCCGCCTGCGATCTCGGCCGTGCCCCGCCTCCGGCCTAGGTCCGCACCGCCTCAAAGTTCCCTCCCGCTCAACACTGGCTTCTAGATTTGCAGCGGGGAGGCCGAAGCACTGGGATGGGCACAAAACGCATCTTCCAGTACTGTCTCGTTCCACGCCTGCTCTACCAGCCCCTCACCCATTCTGGCACAGGGACACCAAGGGGTAGAGGACACAGTTGTCAGGGCAACTCCCTCCCCACCTTACGCACTTTCCAGGCTAATGGAAGAAAAAGCAGAAGGAAAAAAGTGGACCACGGGGCAGAGGCACAGGCTGTGCTCCCTACCTAGTCACCAAGAGGAGGCCCCTGTCCCAGTCCCTGCCCGATCCGGACTCGGACCTATCAGATGGGAGCCCCTTCAGGCTCCTGAGAAGCTGTGGACAAGAGGTTGGTCCACTCTTCCGACCCAGATGATGCCTTATGGGGCGTTCAAAAATTTCACATTTAAGAAGAGGGATGCTGAGCATGTGGGCGCATGCTTGTAGTCCCAGCACTCGGGAGGCAGAGGCAGGAGGATCACTCTGAATTCGAAACCAGCCTGTGCTACCACGTGAGCTCAAGGCCAGCCTGTGCCACACAGAAAGCTGACAAAAAGAAACGGAAACAAAACAAGAATATAACCTCTGAATGCGCCTCGAGTCTCGTACCGATTAGCTCTGTGCTCGTGACTCCTCTCCACCACACGGGGGCGCTCCATCCCCAGGAACAGTGCTCGTGGTCGGCCAGACTCCAAGAGCGCAGGGTCAGGCCCGAGCTCTGGCGGTGCTGGCGAGACACCCCCTAACCAACTCCTGTCCTTTCTTTCTTTGCTCGGCCAGGGCCGCTCCTGATCTCCGTCTTTTCCCCCTGTGCCACGCCGCCAAGCGACCCAAAGGGTTAGGAGGCTGGGTGGGACAGGACTTGGATTTTGTCGCCCTGAAGATTCTCCTGGCTGTTTGGAGCGTGGGGCAAAAGTGGAAAATGAAAGCTGGAGGCATCCAAACCCCTTGAGGTGCAACTTCAAGGCCGTTTCTGCACTCCGATGGGCCAGGGCGCCGGGGGCTGAGCGGTGCCTTGTCTGACCCGAGGAGTTCCGCTCGCTCCGGAAGGGCAGAGGAGGCTGGACGCACTTCAGCACCAAGGCTAACGACCTCCAGGCTTCCTCAGAACGGCCCTCCCAAACCCGTACGAGCCTCCTTCAGTGGACAGATCCTGCTAGGCCTGTTTCTACATTTTTTTAAGACAGGGTCTCTCGCCTGTTTATGGCTCAGGCTGTCCTAGAACTTGCGATCCTCCTGCTTTAGCTCCAAAGTCCTGGGATTAGGGATCTAGGACTAGGAACCTGAGCTTGTATTTTTTTTTTTAATGTATTTAATATAGGATCTACAGTGTCTTACTACACAGATCGGACTCGTAGTGATCCATCCTTCTGTTGTCAGCCTCCAAAGTGCTGGAATTAAAGCACCACCACGCCCAGTCTCAGTCACCCTCTCAGCGCGCCCCTGGGGTGGGGCCGGCACAGCACACCGACAGGGTCCATCCCCAGTCCCTGCACTTTCCCTAAACAGGAGATTTAGTCCACTGAGCTACCTGGCCAGCCCGCTTCTACTTCCTAAATTATGTGTGGGGCATCTACAGACAAGATGCTGATGACAGGCCCACAGTTCTGGGGGTTGTCAACATGTGGCCTTTTCATTTCCTCCGAGAGGCTGGCAGGAAGGTAGCTGCCGATTCACAGAGGAGAAAGCTGAGGCCAGAGGAGCAAGCATGTTTCTTTCCTGACTGACCCAAG
Organism: Tympanoctomys barrerae; assembly: GCA_002564285.1. NCBI lineage: Eukaryota > Metazoa > Chordata > Mammalia > Rodentia > Octodontidae > Tympanoctomys > Tympanoctomys barrerae. The sequence goes on along the minus strand of NDGN011247184.1, from coordinate 4,723 downwards.
GCCCACCTTGGAAGACAAGCACCTCCCCAACCCACCCAATCGCTGAGCCCAACAGCCTTGGGAGGAGGGGGTGACTTCACTAAAGGGCACAATCAGTTAAGGCAGGTAGCAAACACCAAGCAATGTGGTATGAGTGAGGCCCGGGCCTTTACTCCTCTGAGGACCCCGAGCTGCGAGTGGGAACGGAGTTCATAGTAATGGGTAACCGGACCATTGGGAGTCCATCCAGATCAGATGCACATTTGGCATTGTTCCACATCTGGGGCCTGCCTGTGTGACGGTCCCCCTTGGGGAGGGGTACTGCAACTAAGGGCTCCTTGGCATCCGTGAATGGGGCACTCATTGTCCTCCTAGTCCTCTTCCCCATTCCCAGGTCTCCACCTGAGTCCATCCTAGAAGCTCATGGCTTTCCCTATGTCCTTAGCTATGCCACCCTCAGGACAGACAGCCTCCCCAGCCCCACTCAGCCGGAGTTCTTAGGCAGGGCTGCACAAAAAGAGACACAAACACAAACATACATGGAAATGGACGTGAGGTGGCAGCCACCTGTACACACACCAAGCCAAGGGAAAGTGCTGGTCTCACACATAAGTCTACAGAGAGAAAGAGAAGATGTGCCACAGCAGGGTGGCTGTGGGTATTCGAGGACCGCCAGCCAGCAATCCCAGGCCTTGAGCTTCTATCTGCAACTCTCTAAGGAGGCAAGATGTGATGCGTTTTCTCTGGGGCTCGGGTAAAGTTCTACGAGGGTTTTCGGGGACTGAGGGAGCTTCAGCTGCAGCAATCTGTGTAACTCTTGGGGCTTCCCTACAGGGTCGAGGTGCTGGAACCACGGGGTGCTCCTGGGAGCCAGTCTGGGCAGCTGAACACTTGAGCACCCTCTTGGATCCACCTGGGCTATTTGCAAAAACTTAGGGAAGCAGTAGAGCGCACTGAGGACTACCACCTGTGCCAGAAAATCAGCGAGGAAATGAGGGGACCAATGAGGGCACTGTGTACACGCACAGCTCCACGCAGGCACAGCGTTTCAGATACACAATCAGACCAAATGCTCTACCATCCCCTTCTCTCGCCCTCACAATGCACTTAAGTGGACAGCCCTGAGGCTCAGTCAGAAAGCCTCAGAAAGAGACATGACAACACACAGCGAACCTACGACACTCTGACATCACACGCCACTTCATGCAGAATCACACACTCAAAGCACAATGTTGCACACATAACAGAGACAGGCGGTCAAAACACCAGAACACCCGAGGTTTTACACAATCTCACTCAAACCTGGTAACACTTGTGTTGCCACACAGCAATCGCACTCACCCTGGCTGTCACCAAATCCAGGGCACATGGCAACCAGCTGTAGGAGGCGCACACACACACACACACACACACACACACACACCCATACACAGCCACAAGCAACTGTGACAGGCGTTCACTCACGTAACACCGCCCACTCCAGGCACACTCCCGGCCCTGTGTCACACACGCCTACACCTGCTGCCTCTCCATACCTTGTCCCCTAGCCCCACCCTGCGGGACCCAAGGCTTCGACCCAGAGTCCCGCCGCCCAGACTAGCTAGGAGGGGCCCGGGAGGTGGGCCGCGCACCGGTGGGGCCCGAGCTAGGGCCGGAGGTGACAGGTCTGGGGGAAAGACTCTGCCCTCCCACCCACGACCCCTGCGGCACCGACTCACCGGTGAGCTGGTCGTAGGAGCCGTCCAGGTCCCTGGAGTCGGACAAACTCTCCTTGCGGCCCTGGCCCCGCATGGCCCCCGGCGCCCGCCTCCCGCCGGGGCCCGTGGGAGGGGGCGCCGGGTGGCCCGGCAAGGCGCTGGCTCACACAGCGCCCCCTGGTGGCAAACGCGCGGGCGGGACGGGGGGCCGGGTGGCCAAAGGGTAGCCGGGCTGGAGCTCGGCGGCCGCGGAGGCGCGCGAACGAGGAGCGGAGCAGAATCCGAGAGGAGCCTTCTCCGTCCGCCCCCTCCCCGCGGCTGTCACTGCCGCCTCCCCCCGGCGCGGCCCGGATTGGTTCCCCACCACGACCACTCGCAGGGAAGGCGCACGGCGACAGTGGACTGGAGAGTGCGGGATGAGCGCGGCTTGCGCAAGCTGAAGCCCGGGACGGGGCGGAGAGACTCGGAGGCAGAGGGGCCTTGGGGAGGAAACCCCGCCCCATCACGGTTGCCCCTTCCCCCACAGCGTGGCGGAGCCAGAGCCGGGGGCTGCGCCGAGCAAGGCCGTTCCCGGGCCGTTTCCAGCCAGTTCCCCTCCGTGGCTTTCGTCACCCCGCTTTGGACAGATGGGGAGGACCACAGTCCAACGTCAAGCCCTGCTCGGGTCCAGTACAGGGCCCCTGACTGCCAGGGGAGTTTTCCCTGGTTCGGGTGCTCCGCAGGTCCCTAACTCACCTGGAGGAGCCTCAATCACTGTTAAGTACCTTCTCCCCATGTGGTGACCCCGCTGACCAATAAAAAGTTAAGGAAACAGTGAACCAGGTCAGTGTCTCTAAAACACCCTGCTCTTTTGTCCACCCCCATCCCCCTTTTCTTTCAACTTTTTTGCTCCTCTCTTTTGTTACTTGCCCTATCTGACAAGACGCCTTGTTTTACAGCAGATCTGGGGGTTCACTGAAGCACTTGGGGATCTAGGTGATAACAAATGAGAAACACACCTTTTATGAAGCCACCGTCCCTGGGTTTAAGTCCTTGTCTGGAGAATGGGGCAGGACACTTAACGCAGGTCACTAGGAAGGGCACGTGTCTGGTGGGTCTGGAGGGGTGACCTGCTGAGACTCTGCACATTTAACTTCGGCCACTGGATCTCCCGTCCAAGCACTTGGATGACCGAGCAAGAGTCCCAGCAGGAGAGAAGGAGCTGAAACAGGACTTGGGAGCATTTCCCTGCGCGGCTCACCTCACGAGATCTGGTGCAAAGGCTGGGTCTGAACAGCGCTGGGCAGCTTCCTCTAAGGATTATTCTGGAAGGGGAGGAGGCCCTCTCCTGGAATTGGTATATGTGAAGAAGAATGGCTGGGCAGTCAGTACGCCATAGGCCCAGTGGGGATTTCAAGTACCCTACGGTCAGGCCAGCCTGGAGCTCAACCTTTCCCATGGAGGGCAGGAAGACCTCTGCCTGGTGCCTGTGACCAACCTACCCTTGCTCACTTTTTTAGGAGAGCTGGCAGGAACCCTGAAGGTGCCCAAGGGACGACTGCTGGCCTCAGCGCCAGTGGTTGGAGACAAGGGAACACTCTTCTCCTTAGAGCAGGGTCCCCAACCCTGGCCACAGACAAGGAAGCTTAATCTGTATTTACAGCTGCCTTCTGTTTCTAACACCTCTGGTCAGATCAGCAGCCCCAGCTCTCAGGAGCCAAACCCCATGGTACTGTGCAGGCACAGGGTGGGATCTCCGCCAAATGCCCGGCAGGCTCTCCACCTTCCCGCAGGTGCAGATTTGTGGAGCGTGCTGAAAAGTTTGGGCAAGGGAGGCTAAAAACTCTCAACCCAACAGGCCTCTACTAGGGCCAGAGATGCAGGGGAGGAGTCTGTAAGGACAAGCAGGCTTCTCTAGCCAGGGGACCAGCAGATCAGCTTAAATTTGTCTTTGAGAAATGAATCTGGGCAATGGAGTTTAGTGGGGGGAAAAAGTCACCAAAAAGACTGTCCCACAAATAAACTTTTAATAACTTCGGCCTGTCCGCACTTCCAGATCTAGCTGCCATGGGCTTTATCACCAGGAAGACCCCACATGCCCCAGGGTGAGCCCCCAAGTAATGACCAGTGATCAGAGATAACCCAGCCCATGACCCCTTACGAACCTGCATTCTGCGAAGCAGTCTGTTAGCAGATGCTCTGAAACTAGTGATTTGAGGCCTATTGGGTAGCGCTAGGATGTATCACACCTGTTCTCACAGCTGGATTCCTGCATACTCTGATTCTTCCTTTACTGCTTTCTTCCTACCATCCTGAGGGCTTTAAAAGGACTTGAGAAAGGGATGGTCTTAGAAGAGCAGCAACTAGGAGGCAGCTGGGGGTAGCAGGGAAAGCCTGCCCTGGTCGCCTGGAGGCCACCCAAAGGAGCTAAAGGCACAGCCTCTTTAGATGGAGGGCACCCCACCCACTCACCCAGGTTCTTTCCCTCCCAGGCACCAGACCAGAGCGGGAACAGATTCCTCCCCAGAGGAAATGCTCAGGCAGGCTGGATGTAAACAACAGCAGGGTGAGGGGGTGGAGCTCATGGAGGGCAGCTGGCTGGGGAGGGCTGGCCACTGCGGGGGAGCTGCTGGAAAGGGAACTAGCAAGGCAGGCACCTTGAGGGGTCCAGAAAACCCATCAAGCGTTTATTTCACACACACCCATGGGCAGTTTAAACCAGACTAAAAATAAAACGTTAAGGTTGTGAGCCTATTGTGCTGAAGAGTCAGTGGTTGGAAGGCAGGAGAAAGCTAACAGGTACCCCTGATGCAGAGTGGTGGCTGGACAGAGGTGCTCCGGGGAGATGCAATCTTCAGAGACAGCAACTCTGAATTCAGAAGAATTTAGAAAATACCTACCCTGGGCCTGAGCTAAGGGTTCTATGACAGATAGCCAGTAGGGGCAGGGGGCACATATTTCAAACCCAGCTCAGGGGAGCTGGCGGATTACCTCAGTTGTCTAAAGCTTTTTCTTGAGCAAACTCAGTCTGGGGCAAGGGACTTCTAAAGTTTTCTTTTTTTTTTTTT
>NDGN011247126.1:0-12581 GCA_002564285.1 Tympanoctomys barrerae | reverse complement strand
CTTTATACTCATGATGGACGGGTAGAATGCACTGAACCTACCCCACCCAGGTGACTGCATTTACACCACATAATTTTGCACACTACATATAAGGCCTGGAACTCCTATATTTTTCAACTAATGATTTTTCTCTTCCATTATGTCATTCACTGACCTATCACATGAAATGTTCTCCTACTCAGAGAATTTATAGTTATATTCAAACCCACATATGCTATTGCCAGTGATTTAAAGCATTTGAGAATTCAATGATTTAAAGCATTTGAGAGTCCCTAACTCAGATCACAGCACAAAGTAGTCACTCAATAATTTTTTATGGAGTACGAATGGTTTAAGTACAAAAGTTGAATCTGAATGCAAACTTATGAACATTTTAGAAAATTACCTCTAAAAGATAAAATTATGTTTAAAAGCTAAAAATATGAGTAGAGTGCTAGATATTTTGATCTTTGACTAGATAAAGCAGTAAAAATGCATCAATGTAACTCTTTCAATTTTCACAATTAAAATAGGAAACAAAGTTTAACAAAGTTAAAAGTATTTGTTTCTTAAAGTGATAACTACAGTAAATCCTGAAACTGAAGAGCTTCTAATTCAAATTCTGCAAAATGAGGAAACTCAGTTTTCAGCACCAAGTATGTGAGAAGAAAATTCTATCTAAATAGCAACTTTTATGTTAAGGGACCAATATGCTAAACGAATCTGTAAGCACTGTAGGATGACAAGTAAGAAAATAACACTTGAAGAATGAATTTTACTTTCTAAGCAGTTGAGCACACACTAGTTTATGCTTTCCCCACAACTATGTGGGCTCTGCATAGTACAGAGAGAATTAGGAGTTGTCTGGACAAGGCTCCACTACCCAGGTCTCTACCAAGCAATTTCATACCCTTCTATCTTCCTGCTGCCACAGTGGTAAGATACCATCAAATGTAGGACCTTCCTGGTTTAAAAGATGAAAAGGGATGTTATATTTGAGGCACATTTCTGCTGTGAGAAGTACAACTTCAAAAATAATTCAATATCTTAAAAATGTACTTTCTATCTGAAGTACAGAATCTCAGTGTTATAATTCGCATTTTTCTAAGGACCAGTGATGTTGGACATTTTTTTTTTGGAACCAGGGATTGAACTCAGGTCCCTGCACTTGCCAGGGAAGTGCTTATTCTTACTGAGCCATCTCCCCGGCCCAATGTTGGACATTTTTATGTATTGTTGGCCATTTGTACTTCTTTAGAGACATGGCTGTTCATTTCAGTTGCCCATGTTCTGATTGGGTCTTTGATTTTGGGTGGTATCATTTTTTTTTTAGTTATATATATAAAACATTATTTTTCCCCATTCTATCAGTTGTCTTTTCATTTTTTCCTTTTTCTTTTGCTGTGTAGACACTTAATTTGATATGATCCTATTTGTTGATTTTGAGTACTATTTCTTATGCCAGTGAGATTCTGTTCAGAAAGTCCTTGCCTATGCTTCAAGAATTTTCTCCATTTTATCTTCCAATAGACTATGAGTTTCCACTTAAACATTAAAATGGTTGCCCCATTTTTATTTTACTGTAATGCATGGTGAGAAACATCGTTCTAAATTCAATTTTCTGGAGGTAGACTAGCCAACTGTCCCTGCACAATTTACTGAAAAGGGTATCTTTCCTCCAGTATACATTTCTGACCTTTTTGTCAGAAATTAAATATCTGAGTGTGCCTGGGATTGTTCCTGTTTCCTCAGTTCTGTTCCACTAATGCAGGAAAATGACAGTAACATACTGGTGACAGTAAACATCATTTTTTGTTTAATCCCTGTAGCTTTATAATACAATTTCTGATCTAGGATTATGATGCCTCTTGCTTTGCTCTTGTTACTCAGGATTGGTTTTGTTATTCAGGGTCTTTCCTGACTCCATATGATTTTGAGGATTATTTTCTCTAGTTTTGTGTGCTTAGAGGTGGCCTATCTGCCTATCAACAATTGAGTACTACACTACTATGAAGAAGAATAAACTTGAGTGTTTTGTAAGAAAGGAGATGCACCTTGAGTCCATAAAGCTAAGTGAAATAAATAGGCTCACAGCTTATACATTTCATCTTTTTTCTTACACGAAAAACTCAACATATAAATAAAGAGCAAAGTAAAAGTGAGCTAGTAAGAAGTAGGGAGGTCTTTTTTAAAGAAAGAGATCAAGTGGTAGAGGAGGGGGGAAGGGAGGGAAGAGGTACGAGAAAAGAATTGAGATGTGTTATGTTCATGTACCAGCTCGCCTCAAGGGATCTAATCCTTATGTAAAGCAAACATGCAACAATAAAAAAAAAGATGACTTTTAGAATCAATAATTCATGTTCTAAATGTCTAAGACACTTAGCTTTAGTTCATCAACATTTTTATTGGTAAGTATAATACAGATGATATCATAATTAATGTGATCCCTGGCATTTGTTCCAGTGGCAATTTTCTCTGTACAACATGCTTTGTATAGAAACCAGTTTAATACTCTTGGCAAATTTTCCTTAAAGTGCAAAACTTGTGATGTGAAAATATCCAACAAATTCTATTAGCACCAGTAATAAAAAAAAAAATAAATAAAGTAAAATCATGCTGTCTTCTGAGTTGATGTCAGCCTAATTTATATGGAAATCTGTCTGGCTCTTGCCCTTATCATCTAAGCTTCATAGTGAGAATACTCCAAAGTCATCTGATTTTTGGTACTTATGAGGATGGGGAATCTCCTATGCTACTCTTTTCACAAGGTCCTGTTTATGACAGAACTTTTACATAAGGTGGAAAAGCACACTCAAGTCACTTAAATAGTCTCAGTGACTGCCACTTAACCTCCCCTCTATTCTGTGACAATATCTGTGGGCCAGAAAACCAGGGAATGCCAATATCAAAAATCTCCTCAAACACTGCATTCCATTTTCAATAAAACAAAGATATGAGTTAAGTAAACAAAAGAGTAATTATGCTCCAACTTCATTTTTATTTATTTATTTTTTGTTGCAGAACTGGGGATTGAACTTAGGTCTTTGTGCTTGTCAGGCAAGAACTTATTCTACTGAGCTATCTCCCAAGCCCAAACTTCATTTTTTAAAAGTGCAATGATAATAATGCATTTTAAACTAAAAATTAATTTCTGGAACATAAGTGTAAGGAGAAAAAGTGAACATGGTGATTTTTTTCATCATACAACCTTGCCTTGTGATAATGCAACCGAAATTCAAATGCCTTCTTTGATAAGAGCCAATAAGAGTAAAGTTCCCCACTGCACAAGGCTCCAACAATCCCAAGAAGGGGCCACTGGAATAGTAAACAGAAAGCATCATGGGTAGATGGGAATCAATGAAAAGTTTCATACATCAACACAAAATTCTTTAGTTTAATTAAATTCAGCGCTTTTAATAACTGCTTGGCTGACAGCTTGGGCTGAACCCTTAATAAATCAGGATAATTGTTTCAAGTCTGCTCTTTGCCCCAGATCTGCACCTACTACATCAGAGACTCCAATGCTTCGTAAGGCATTCTCCTCTAGTGCTTACTTTGTACAATGAAGTTCATACTCTTGAAAGGAAAGCCTGCAAATCAGCTCTCAGGGCCAATGAAAACTAGCACTGCCAGGGCAGGAGACAGCTTTCTATCATCAAGGGACAGTCCCTCATTTGTATTTTCACCAGCACCCACCTGGTGGCAGGCCTAACACTAGGCCTTGGAGACAGAAATGAAGGTTAATAAGAGTACTTGGGCTCTAAAATGTTTCAAATCTGGCCAAGGGTGAAATTAAGGTTAGGATATATATGCTAAGAGCAATATAAATAATGTGCTATGGGAGACCCAGGAATAAGGATCTAAATCTCTGCATTGAAGCTTCGCTGCCTCGAGGGCCTCCCTGGAGTGAGGTCTAACACCATCAGGCGGTAACCAGCGGGAAGAAGGCAGGTCTAGCAGAGGCTGCACTCCCACAGTGCCCCTTATAGTGAATGTTGGGAGTGGGTGGGGCTCCAACAAGGCCAATTATAGGACTTCTCACACTGTGATAAGACTACTTTCCATGGCAACACACTGGAGGGAACATTTTTAATGTTCTATTGGCACATTTCAGATATATGTAGTGATCTCGTTCATCATAGGGAGTTTGTACCTGTACAAAGTCCTGTATCTTGGGTTGTTTTTTTTTATCCCCAGTCTCCTGCCCTACCTTCAACCCCTCTTTCTCTCCTGATTTACAAAACCTTTGTTTGCACTTTTTTTCTTTGCTCCTCCTTCTTTTCCCCTTCTCCCCCTCTTGTTCCCATTTGAACATTTTCTTCCCATCTTCCAATATCTATTATATACGTTGGTCCCTATTTACACTTCTAGTTTCTCATACCAGAAAAACAAAGCAATATTTAAATATGTGTGTCCAATTAATTTCTACAATGACTATATTCTATAAACGAAAAATTGGAACTGGATGAGATTTTTTTCCAATAAAGGTATATGGTGTTTTGTTATTTTGTGATATTGGAAGATTGAACCCAAGGCCTTTCACACAGAATGGCATCTTCAACCCATTATTATTTTGAGACAGGATCTCATTTAATCACTAAGTTGTTCATGATGGGCTCAAATTTGTGATTCTCCTGTTTCAGCCTCCCAGAATCCTAGGATTATAGGCATGTGCCACCACTCCTGGAAAGAAGCATGTTTTCACAGGCATTTTAAAGACCTTACTACTAAATTACACATAGGTGTATCCTCAGCATTTTCTGTTTTTTATTCATTGGTGAATGATCCATAAAATTCATTGCATGTGTTGGCACAGACGGCAACACATTTCATCCGTGTCTTTGCTCTGATTATGTTGATATTGATGCGATAAAAAGCCAGTCAGGATTGTTTCTGACCACTAGTGACAAAAATCTAATTTTTCTTCCCTCAAGATTTCAAAAGAAAGTTCTAAAGAGAGAAAACTCAATAATATGCTTTTAGAAATCACAGCTAGTGTTTGTTCTGTTAGACAGGTAGAGGTTAGCATGCCGGAGAGTCAAAGAAGGCTCAATATAGCATACTGTGACAACTACTGTTAAATGAAAAAACAAGACTTCTGCATATAATACTTGCATAATAACATATTAGGATATCATAGCCAACAACACAGAGCCTCTGTTTTTTAGAATAAGAAGCACAGCATTCCCATTTACCATAGTCTATGGCTCAATGAACTAGGAAAGAACATGCTCTTCAGGACCCTCCTGCCTTGGGCTGAGATCTGATTGAGATGAAAACTTATCTTTCATAAGTTTCTTTGCTACGTGTCTCAGTCACTTTGCTCATAGAGACACAATAAGAATGCTGGCACATTAAGGAAACAGAGATTTATTTCACTTACAGTTTCTGAAGATTCACACCACAGTTGGTAGGCTGAAACCCAGAAACAATGTGGTGGGAAGGCCTGCCACACTGGAAAAGTGCCTCTCTTGGCTAGCCAAGTTCTCCCAACAGTGCGCCCACCCATGGGCTTTTTGATGGGCTGATCCATGATCAACCAACCATCTTCCCAGAGTTTAACCTCTGAATACATGAGCCCTTTAGGGGACATTCTAGGTCCAAGTCACCACACTTAAGTTTCTTACATGGTGAGGAACCCTGAGGGACACAGACCATTTATACACAAGACAGACATTTGGCAGTTACAAAATAACATCAAACAAAACAAAACAAAACAAAATTATTCGTAATCATTATAGTTCTCTAAAAACCAGCAGAAATAACTCTTGTGTTAATAAAAAGAAGTGGCACTGCCCACTTTCTCACTTATAGGTACAAATCTTTCTGTCTCTGCTTTATGATAAATCCTACATATATTCCTACATAGTTTCATCAAAGGAACAAAGGACAGAAGAGGAAAGGGCCATTCCTCACAGCATCAAGACAAGGACTCTCCTAGTGACTGTCTTTCCAGTACCACCTCCATTCCTTCCAAGAAAGCGGAGAAAGGGCCTCTTAGAAGCAACATCTTGCGTGTTCCAAACTTCCAGGTATCAGAAACAAATATATGACAAATACACAAGCAGAACAAAAAGGGCTGAAAACATCCTCCATAAGTACAGATACTAACACCTATGAATATGTGGCAATAAAGGAAACTTCTAGAGCTTCACTGAACCTATTAACACTTAACTTTGCATATGAATGTAATAAGTTGACTTCTCTGGTTTAACAATTCATAGGAGAAAAAAAGTAATGAGAAAGCTTAGAGAGAACTGTTCAAGTTAGGCCTGCAAACAGCACTGGCATGGGGGATATACTTGAATATTTTCTCCATGAATGAATAAATGAGCAATAATCAACAGACTTGCAATACAAACACAATGAACTAAAAGCTGATCAAAAGAAATCCAAGATTGTTGCTTTCCTTTAAATTGTTGATACGCTTCAGTTATGCATGTTACTGTTTGTCAACGCTGATAATAATTATTAAAAATACAAATTTTATTCAATATATTATGCTTAACAAGTCAGCCATATGTAACAAATATTTTCAACTACAAACATTTTTTTGCCCATGTCACTGCCAACAGCAAACTTCTGTTGTTTCTAAAATTCATTCCCATGGCCGCTTCATTTGCATTCAATGCAAGACAGTGTTTCTCTATTTTGTTTTATAACATGTTTTATTTGTAGTATTTGTGCTCACTGAAGACCTCATAATAGAAGAAAAGCCCTTTTTCTGTCTTTAGTCATCCACACTGAGATCCATATTGATATTCCCCTGCACATGTCATGTTTTATAGATGCAAACTCATGTCTACTATAGCACTTGCAAGCAATTCTGAAACTTTTGCAAGAATGTCATTTTGGAAGATTGATTCATTTCTGATTTATCACCGGTTACCAATCCTGTATCTTGATGCAAAAAAGTCACCATGCCCAGTCTCAATTGCTGTTTCAGTGCACCCTGTGGGCTGGGCTGGCACGGCAGGCCTGAGAATCCAACCCCGGCCCCTGTGCCTGCTTGCAGGCTCTTTAATCTGCTGAGCTTTTTTTTTTTTTTTCAAAAAAGTCAATGGGCATCTGAGACATATATAAATTGGTTTGTAAAGCTCTATGGTTTTCAGTTTCCAAAACCATTTACAAATTTCCAGAGTTCTGAATATTTTCCCTGCAGCCTTTTTCTTGCAGACTATTTCAAGAGAGAGTTGACAAACCACAGAGAGTGGGACATCAACAGACTAAGTAGTTTAAAGCTATGCTCAACATTATAGGTGAAAATTTTTAGTGAATACAAAATTCATCCTGAAGATAGCTTCCTGTCAATCTGTGTCCACTGCTATAGATGATCTGCCTCTTCCTCTCACTGATGCCAACCTCACAGTCGAGGAGGGCAGGACTGCTCTACTATGCTTTCCCCTCTGCTATTACTGGCAGGTGGACTCGGACTTGTTTACTGAGATAGAAGCAAGGTCATCCAATGGCACTCACGGGGATTGGTCCTAGGACCTTTAACATACCAAACTCCATGGATGCTTGTGTAAATGTAGTATCTGCACATAACATGCACACACCCTCCAATACCCTCCATGCCACCTCTAGATTACTTATAATACATAACATAATGAAAATCATTAGAGACTGAAGTTGTTTTTTCCCTGTATGAATATTCAGTTCTTCCCTGCAAGGTAGGTTTGATTCAAGGTGTTCCACACTAGAAGAAAACATGTGCAAAATCTAGAAATCAAGACAAAACTGGAGCCCTTGAGAACACGCAAAAAAGCCCTGTACTGCTGGCCCAGAGGGTCTCAGGATCTAGAGGGTGGTGGATTTGGTAGGGGAGAAAGCAGGGCAAAGCAGGTGAGTGATCTCTGGCAGCTTCCAGAGACAGACGTTCTGAGACCCTAAAGAGGGAGCATGTGGTCGTGCTCCCTGGAGCACAATGAAGCTCAGGCCCAGGGACCTGAGCAGGAGCCGTAACTGCACATTGGCCCTCAATGCTCCACAGGGATGAGCAGTAACTGAGCTGAAAGGAATTGCTGATAGCAATGTAAATGAAACCCAGTCCCTCTGTGTGGGCAGAGGAGCCCAGAGTTTTACCTTGAATGTCCCAACCGGATCGCTTTCCTTCAGCCACACAGGTGCACTAGGTCATTTCTACCCTTGCTCTCTTTGCATATCTCTTTGCCCTCCTGATTCGTCTCATCCTTTTACAAGAAAAGATCATGCATACTTCTTCCAACTCACCCCTCCACTCTTAAAAACTCAGGGTTAATCTCAAACAAGAACTCAGCCCCAGCTGAAGCTTCATTTCTGCACACAACGGATAATAAGCAATATGCCAACTGTCTGACCGGCAACAGAGGCATTACAGAACACGAAGCAGCCATCTACTTTAGCTAACCATCCTACCCCAAAGTAGCCCCCTAGGACACAAATGTGAACACAAAGCAAAAACGATCTGAACCCTGGTTATCCAGAAGCTTTTGCAAGCAATGTCTTAGGGTGGCCCTCTAATATACTGAGTGCCCCATAGAAGAAAAAGGGGTATGGGCAGGTAAAGACAGTAGCCCAGAGGAAGACTTCTGACTCTGAGGAGCTCAAGGGCACAGCGGATCTGATCCCCAGTTCTATCTTCACCCTAGAGTCAAGTCTGCCTCTCCTAGAAACTGCTAACTTTTCTGCAGAAGACATCAGCACAAAGCCCATAGGGCCAAAGTCCTCAGAAGTTGTGTGAGAGGCTGACAAAGGTCTTACTGGAGCCTCAGAGTGAGTTTGTCTAGCCAGGCCTGGAAGGGAACTTTCCCTTGGCTCGGAACCTTCTTCTACAGTAATCCTATTGTCCCTATTATAGTCACTGCTCTCAGAACTAAATGTAAGTATGTCTTTCCTGTGATCTTTGATAAATCCAGAGAAGAGGCATGGAATAATATTTGCTCTGGAAATTATATGGAAATGGCACTTACTTTGCTACTCTCCCAACATGCCCCTCCTGTTAGGCCTTCCTAATCAAGGACTTTCATGCATTTTTGGAAAAGAACATTGGATTTAAGGAGTTGGGATCCGGTCCCGAACTGTATCTCTGCTGTTCTTTAACCTATTGACCTGAGCACATCTCTGGCCTTCTTAAATCAAGGACTTTGTCAATTCTCATCTCATGATAAGAATCTCAAAGTCCCTATGTTTGACTATGAGTCTCTCAAAGTCCCTTTGGTCAAGTAAGATTATATAAGGGAGAGTTTTTAAATTGTTAATCATACTAAAGTAGCATTTTGAATGATTTGATACAATCACACAGTACATGGTATTGCTCTTTAGAAAAGCAAAGATGCACAAAATAAGAAATAAATTACTTCAACTTTCTCTGTGAATTAGAAATCTATTTATAGGACTGTACAGAGGGGAAACAAAAAATCTTTCTGGGTTTTCACTCGCCTTCACCTCCAAACGTGATCATGGAACCAGTCATCCCTTTCTTCAAGAGCCCATCGCACTTCACAGATGCCAGGGAGGCTGCATGTCAAACCTCAGGAGGGAAATCAAAAACTACACCCATGCATTCTTCTTGTGTCAGTCTGAATCATGAACCCTCCCAAGATCTCTAGGAATAGTATGTACTTCAGAGTGCCTAGCTCTTGACTTAGACCCCTAAACTAGCCTTTTATCCAGGTCAATGCCCTCCTGCTGCCCTGCAGGGCCACAGAAAAGGGGTGCATTTCTAAAGTTCTGACCCTCAATAATTTATGAACCTAGAATGGTGTCAAAGCCATCTGAATCCCCAGAAGAAATGCACTCTAGAAATGTCAAGCAGTGAAATGGATCCAAGACGTATTATCTCATAAGGTAATAAGCCTTGCTGTACAAGTGAGTGAGTGATAATGCAAAACATTAGGAGAATCTGAGATAGAAACCAATATCACTATGACTCATTTTTAGAGGCAAGTGATTGCGACTTTCTAGAGGCAGTAATAAGTACGCATGGTGTTGCATGGTTTAAACCTATTTTGAAAGACAATTATTTGTCCTTAGGACATATTCCAGTGTGAAAATCAAACAAAATCTGTGTTGTCTTCATTGAAGTTTCAGCCAGTAGAGTCCATCTTCTCCTATGATAGCAAGACTTCATCATTCACTGATGGACGATAAACCTAGCAATCTTACTCCAGTTCCTAAAATAGCTTTATTTCTGTCATTTTAAAATAGCATAAACATGTTACTGCAGGAGCAAGGTGTTAAGAACACTATATAATACAAATGGTCATGACAGGTATAGAATGAGTGTTGAGCTGGCCTCAGACTAGATTCCCAATGTTAAAGCCCCTGAAAATTCCCTATGCCCAAAAACATGCAGTTCCCTGTGCTCCAGTTACTAGTGCTAGGGCCACTCACAAAAGAGGCCTTCACAGTTCGAAGACATTTGAGCCCACAGTGCAGGATGCATGCTGCAAATGCAGAACAAATGCTGCAGGATTAGTTTCCCATAAAGTAAACTTTGAGAGCCATGTGCCCATGACCATCAAGATGTATCTTCCAATCCTAAAGCAATACATGAGTTGCAGCCCAGTGAACACATGAGATTGAATTTTCCCAGCAGCCCCTACTCATCAGAAATCTACAGGTCAGAACCACCTAGGGAATCAGTCCCATGGGAAGTCTTGTTCAACAAAAAGCTACATTGATTGTTCATTCATCCTGAGTTATTTTATGTAACAAAGGGATTTGTATTATCCACAGTAATGCACCAGAGACATCAGTCTTCATTTTCTGCTAAACTTAAATTGTCCCTCAAATCTGAGGGTAGAAATAAATCTACTGAAGGCTGGTGAAATATTCATTGTTCTCAAGTCTCCCCCGGTCTTCACCAGTGAGCCTAATCCTACTGCGTCCAGCAGACATCTCCAGAAGCACCCACAGCATTTTTAGCACAGCTCACTGGCTGCCTAGCTCCTCATCAACTGTCCCCTCCACTAAAATGACCTTTTCTCGCCTTGTCACTAAGACTTCACTAGAGCTATGTCTCTTTTCAGATCATCAGCCCAAGACCCAGCCTTTCTTACTTTCTAACTTTTTGCAACAACCTTCTTCATCAGACTCTGCTCTTGTCAGTTTTCCCTTCCCATCACTGATTCACTATAGTCCACAGATGAGTTAGTTCATAGCCAATTTCTTACTAGTAGGTGGGGTGTGGCTAAAGGAGGGACACTGGAGGTGGGATGCCGGAGGAGAGAACTTCCCTTCCTGCCTCTGCATTTTCTCTGCCCAGGCCCTGCCCTGGTGCTGGTGCTCTCCTGCAGCCAGCTGACTATGCTGGGCCTGGAACTTCTGAAGCTGTGAACCAAAGTAAACCTTCTCCTTTAATTTATGCCTGTTGGCAATTGTATCTCAACAATCACGGAAGTGCCTAAGGCAGGGCTTCTGCCTGGCTCACTGACAGTTATGCTCTTAACACGAGAATTTGACTCATTCATTTTTAAAAGTGTAACAACAGCAGATTTGACAGTAACATCTCAGATATGATATCTAATGTACAGACAGCATAAGCAAAATAGACAAGTGCAATTCTATCATGCTTAAAACCTTTGTACATCAAAGGACACAACCAACAGATTAAAAATCAATGTACAGAATGCAAAAAAAAAAAGTCAAACCATACATCTGATAAGGAGCTTATGTACGCAGCACGTAGAGAACTGCTGTAACAACCAAACAATTAAAAAAATCCTTTGCCTAAGATCATACATAAATAGATGGCAAGCACAGGTAAAGTTGGACAATGGCACTATTCATTAGCAATGGGAAAATAATCACCAGAATGAAATATTACCTTGTGTTGACTAGAATATCAAAAGAACAAAATAGAACTAAAAAATATGCATTGGTTTATTCATGGAAAACTTTTGGTGGGGCTGTAGAATGGTGTACCACTATCAGACTAGATCCAGGGGATCTCAAGAAATTAAAATTGGGATTGTCACATTTTCCAGCAATCCCACTCGTAGATAGGTACCTAAAAGAACTGAGAGTAAGTTAGTGAAGAGATATTTGGAAATATGTGTTTAAGCAGTACTATTCACAGCAGCCAAGATATGGAAGGTATACAAACGCGCATCCATAGGTGAATGGATAAACTAAACACAGTATTTGCACACAACAGAATATTCAGCCTTCTAAGAGCAGGGCACTCCCTCATCTTCCACAACATGGATGAAATTTCAGGACATCATGGACAAGAGGCAAGACCAGCACATAAAGATAAACAGTGAGATGATAGCACTTACACAAACTATCCACAGAAGTCAAAGCTTATACAAACAGAAAGAAAAATTGTGAATGTTTGGAGCTAGAGAGTGAAGAAGGCAGAAATGGGGAGCTTTCATGTTGACTCATTTGTTTTGCTGTGTTTTCTATCTTAATATTATTCAATATTTTAAAATAAAGACTTGCCACTATGACTCTTGTATTAGTGGGTTTCAATATCTACCATTTTAATCAATACTTGGTCAGAAAAAAATTCCAAAAGAAAAATCATAATCCTCCACCCAACCATTATGAAGAAATACATTTTTTTCAGAATTTTATTGATAAACAAATAGCAATTAGACAGTTTCAAATCAAAT
>NDGN011247095.1:0-11426 GCA_002564285.1 Tympanoctomys barrerae | reverse complement strand
CCAGCCCCCGTGCCATATTTAAGCTTTTGTGCTTGCTTATTTTGCTGAGCGGTATGGGTCCAAGGTCATCTGTTTTCAACAAGCATCTCCTGAACTCTTGTTATCCCAGCGGACCCTCGCCCCTGACAGCCACTGAGGCTCTGTCTCAGGATGTGGCTGTCCCAGGTGTCCCAGTCACATATATCCCTTTGCAATAGGCATGTTGTCCTCAAGGTCTGAGGGCATGGCTCACAGATCCCCAGCCAGAGCCTGCGAACTCTGAAGGCCTCACTGTCCACCAGCACGAGGAGTGGGGCTGCTTGATGTCCCCAGCATGAGAGGCCCAGCCCAGGAACCCCACTCTGCAGCCTGTGCTCACCTGGGCCCCCCTAACCCCTGCAGGTGCACATCCTCATGGGCTCCTGTTACAAGACCAAAAAATTCCTGCTCTCCCTGGCGGAAAACAAGCTGGGCCCCTGCATGCTCCTGGCGCTGAGGGGGAACCAAACCATGGTGGAGGTAAGGAGCTGGCCCAAGCCCCATTCTCTGCAGGGACCGAGACCTCTGATGAGCCAGGAGCTGTTACAGAAGTGGGCACAGAGGGAGGCAAGGCAGGGCAGTCCCAGCCCTCCTGAGTGTAGTAGGCATCTTTGTCAAATGGCTGTCACTCCCATTGTGACCAGCACACTGGAAGTGTGTCTGATCTGGTCATTTACTGCCATGCAACAGAACAGGCCCAAGTGAGTGCTTAGAACAATATACTGGCCAGGTGTGGTGTTACACTCCTGTCATCCCAGCACTTGAAAGGCTGAAGCAGGATTTCAGCAAGTGTGAGGCTGGCCAGGGCTACATGTAGTAGGACCCCGTGTCCAAATAATAAAGACATGACTATGAGCTTCCCATGGCAGTGGGAGTTATGGGGAGCTCTGAGGACCAAGGGGAGGTTAGCAGCGAGCCAGGGCAGCATATGCCAGGGCTCTGTGGCCAGAAGAGGCTCTTCGGAAGACAGGTGAGCCGAGAGGGGAGGCACAGGCCGGGGCTGGAGCCACAGGAGCTGGGAGGGGCTGGGCTTGTCCTTGACTTCCTGTGGCTCTGGGCAGAATGGGGAAGGTGCTGTGCAGGGCGGGAGGGCAGCCCTGGCAGATGCGCAGTGCCCCTGGGAAACGTGTCCTGCCATGCCCTGGCCTGCGAGCTGCTCCCGCCCTACGCTCTGGGGCTGGGATGCAAGACGGATCTCATCTTAGTAAGGTGCTTCCTGGCATGTCTGTTCCTGTGTCAGCGTCAGCAAGGGCCCGCCCTCCATGCCGCTGGGGGACACTGCCGCCCTGCACAGTGGGGGCCTCCGTCAGAGGCAGAGGTGCAGAGCTGCTGCCCCACGCTGGGGTCGCACACCCGGCGCCTGCCAAAGACAGAGCCACCCTCACCCTCTGTACCCTGCAGATCCTGTGCTTGATGCTGGAGTACAACATTATTGACAACAACGACACGCAGCTGCAGATCATCTCCACGCTGGAGAGCACCGACGTGGGCAAGCGCATGTACGAGCAGCTGTGTGACCGGCAGCGGGAGCTCAAGGAGCTGGTGCGTCGCCTGCCTGTGCCCGTTGCCTGGCTTCCTGCAACCCTGGGAGGGTGGGCCAGCCCCAGCTCCAGCCTCTTTCTGCACAATCAGGAGAGGCATCAGGAGAGAAAGCTGGTAGCCTGGAGTCCTGCAGCTAACACAGGGCCGGGTTTTGTGCCCTGTGGCCGAGGCCATCTCTGTCCATACATGTGTGTGCCCAGCAGGACAGACAGACAGGGCATACTGTGCCAGCTCCTGGGTTGCCCTCAGCTGTGGTCCAGGACAGGGTGTGCCCATCCCAACCCTCAGGATGCCTGGGACACACAGCCCCATGGGGTGGACACTGGTGAGGCTGGATGGTGGCGCAGTCTCCCTCCCTCTGTATCCTCTCCGTGTATTTCTGGGGTCATAAATCCAAAAGCAGCCTGCACTCCAGTGGCCACCATACCTCCCTGTGCCACCAAGCCCCCTGAGGCTCCAGAAGGGGAATTTGCAGCAGGGCCCCAGGATAGGGCAGAGCCCTGATCCCTCATTTTTCCACTGCAGCAAAGGAAAGGCGGGCCCACCAGGCTCACACTGCCCTCCAAGTCCACAGTGAGTGCGCTGGGGCTCTCTCTGGGAGGGAGGGGACGGGCAGGGGAGGTGACAGGGACTCCCGCAGCACGTGATGCAACAAAGAGCTGGACCCCCCCCCCAGCTCTTCTAGGAAAACAAGTGCATTTCTGGAAGACAAATGAAAACCTAAAGGAAAATTAAAATATAAAGACAGCTGGTGACATTGTATGGCTCCATGTTGGACCTGCTTAGCATGCAGGAGGCCCTGGATCCAAACCCAGCAGCACAAAATAAGTAAAGAAATGTATGCATTATTGATGACGTTAAGGGACAAACACCACCAGGCATTGTTAGCGGTGATGACGGTAGTCGCTAATATCCACTGGACATTCGTGGCCAGGTCGCACAGCATCGATTTGCTTTACTTTCACCACAACTCCGTGGGTTCTCCTGTCTGCCGTTTTCATTCCTCCTCGCCTGCTGGCCCCCTACCCATGACATGGGGCTCCTCATGGACCGAGAAGTCCGCCCAAGCTCCAGCCCTTCTGTCTCTATCCCAGCCAGCAGGAAGGCGGAAGAGGCAAGGGAGAACGTGCCCTTCCCTTTAAGAATCTTCCCGGAAGGCCATCCACACCAGGCATCCAAGTCGGCAGCAGAGGAGGCTGTGTGAACCTTCCTCATTGCAGCTGAGTTGCAGAGAGGAGGGAACATGGACATGCCCTGACCCTCATAGCTAGTGCTGGTGCTTGCTGGCCTCTTGAGACCTCAGAGGAGGTGCCTTCCAAGGGTGCCAGGGTCACAGGCAGGGGCAAGGGCAGGGCCATGAGAGGCTGTGTGTGCATGTGTGTCTCTATGTGTGTGTGTGCGGGTGTGCACTCTGGGAGGTGCAAGGCCTTGAGACACCTGTGGTGACTCTGGAGGTGAATCACCTGCTGAAGCCATCTCCTGGCCCTACATGCCCAACCATGGTATTGCCTGCAGGACACAGGAAACAGCCCTGTGCCGAACAGCGGAGGTGCGGGGTCTGGGAAGAGGAGGCCCTTTCCACAGCACTGCCCTAAGACCCGGTCCCCATGTCCCTAGGATGCTGACCTGGCTCGCTTGCTGAGCTCAGGCTCCTTCGGAAACCTGGAGAACCTTAGCTTGGCCTTCACTAATGTCACCAGTGCCTGCGCGGAGCACCTCATCAAACTGCCTTCTCTCAAGCAGCTCAACCTGTGGTCCACTCAGGTGCGCTCGCCCACCACCCGCAGCACCTGTTCTTCCTGCCTGAGCCCAGCCTTCCAGTCATTTGGACGTCACTAGGGCCAAAGCTTCCTGGCAGATGGCCAAACAGAGCCTGGGCTGGGTCACCTCCCTCCAAGCCCAGGATAAGGAGGTGTTTCACTCCATGCGGGAAGGAGGGGAGCCAGATATAAGCCCTGGGTGGATAGACTCAGCCCCTCCTCAGCCCCCAGCTCTACTGGCCCTGGGGGGGTCACATTCCCCGGGTCTTGGTGAGGCCTGAGAGTCCCTGTGCCCGCAGTTCGGAGACGCCGGCCTGCGGCTCCTGTCGGAACACCTCACCATGCTCCAGGTGCTGAACCTGTGCGAGACTCCTGTCACCGATGCCGGCCTGCTGGCCCTCAGCTGTGAGTCCTCCCCACGTAGGCGGAGCCCTGTGCTGGGTGCTAGGGCCGGGGCCCAGTACCCCTAGGAAAGGAGAAGCGCATGGGACAGCTCCTCCGTTCCTGCCACCCATCTGCTATGTGACCACATGCAGACTGGGAGCCCTGCAGTGCCTCTGCTGTAGTCCCCAGGTAGCTGCCGGCCCTGCTTCAGGCTGATTCAAAATGCACATTCCTAGGCCTGGTCTGCCTAAGAAGCACTCCTTAGTAGAAGGAGCCCGGTATATGCAGGGAAACTGGAATGCTGGCTCCTGGGCCCTGGCCCCCGTGTATTAGAATCATCCCAGGGCCTGGGACTCTGCATTTGACCACCTTCGCTGCTTTAGACTTAAGGCCTTGTGGGTCAGCTTCAAGGCTGGAGGCTTCCTGCGAGGCAGCAGGGGCCTGGGCCGTGACTGATCCCAGGAGGTGATACTCCTCTGGGGAGTGGCCGTGACCCTGCCAGGTGGTTGGCACATTCTGGGTTGGCAGACAGCAGGGAGCCAAGTGGAGCTGGTTCTCTGGGAGCTGGTGGGGCCCCATGGCCCTGACTCCAGCACAAACCCAAGCCCAAGGTTTGCTTTTGAGGAGCCAGACCTGGGTCCGTAGCCACTAGGAGAGCAGGCCTGAACTGCATGTGTGCCCAGGGTCTGGCCCATGAGCGCTGGGGCCATTTGGTGCTGGCCGCAGGGGATGTGACAGAGTCAGGCAGGGAGAGCCCTGCTCCCACCAGCACTGCCTAAAAGAGACTTCCAGTCTGCTGTGCCACATGGTGACATCGACATCCCCACCTCCTGCATGGGTGACCCTGCCAGCCAGTCCCAGCTGGGCCACCACACACCCACCGTGGCCCATCATGCCTCCTCACTGTCTGTCCTTATGCAGCCATGAAGAGTCTCTGCAGTTTAAACATGAACAGCACCAAGCTCTCGGCCGACACCTACGAAGATCTGAAGGTAACTTCCCCCCTTCCTCCCTCCCTTTCTCATTCCTCCTTCCCTCCTTCCTTCCTTCCTCCTTCCCTCCCTCCCTCCTTCCCCCGGACTACCCCACACCTGAAGATGCCCTCTAGCTGCCTCCCCAGAAAGGGGCTCTTACCACAGCTGGTCAGGGGGCCAAGTGGGGAGTGGAGTGATGAGGGAGATGCCAGCAGGAAGCAGGGAGACGAACTGGGGAGGCGGCCCGTGTGCGTGAGGTGACCAGGCCTGATGGTTCTTTGAAGAAGAGGCCATGTGTCCCGAGCCTGGGATAGGAAGCCTTGGTGGGAAGAAGAGCAGGTGCAAAGGTCCTGGGCAGGAGACGGGCAGGGACAGATGGGTGGCAAATGCAGCGGGGCGAGCCTGAAACACTGGGGACAGCCACAAGAAGTCCTATAGGATGCAGAAGAACTTGGGACTGCACCCAAGCCCAGGAGAAAGCCTCCAGGCCTTGGCAGGGCCGCAAGCTGAGGCTTACAAGAGGCTTTTGAGTGGGAAAGTGGAAGAAGGGCAAGCTTTTACGGGGCTGGTGGGTCACACAGCCACAGCCTGTCTGGCAGTGGGATGAGGCACCTGCTAACCTCAGCCGCGAAGAGGACCTGGGTGCTGGGAGGGTGGGGCGGCCTGTCCCCTGTCCCTGTCCTTGTCCTTGGGCCTTAGCAGCTGCCAAGAAGGCACAGGTGAAACTGCTACAGAAGCCCTGGAAAGGAAGGGCTGTGTGGAGCGTGCCTACCCCAGGCCTCCCACAGCAAGGGCTGCTGAATGGCCACCTGCACATGCTTGCTGAGCAGCTGCCTTGTGCCAGGCCTGGGCTGTGGATGGGGCACCGTGCGCGGCTGCTGGGATCCCTGATGAGCACACTCTATCCTGGCGTGGGAGGGAGGCCCTGCCCACAGCCCAGCAGGCCCAGCCACAGACTCACTGTCCTCTCCAGCCCAGTCCTGGCCAGAGATGTGGCTCAGCAGCACACCTGCCTAACCCAGTCTTCCTGTTTTTCAAAAGAAGCTGGAAGTCTAGGTCCTTCTTTGCAGCCTCTTAATCTGGAAAGGCCTGAGTTCACTTCCCGGCATCACAGTGCTGCATTGTAGGTCCCCAGCTTGCCACTGTGCCTGAGAAGCAGGGCACCACTGAGCCCAGGAGCTATGCGCGTGGGTGTGTGTAGGGGATTGCGCACACAGATGCCTGAGAATGGCACGTGGCAAGTGTATGTTTAGCCAGTACCGTGTCCTGTGAGCCAGGACCTTGACTCAGCTTTATTCCACATGCAGGGAAACTGTACCCCAAGGAGGCTAGCAGTGTGCCAGGCGCAGGGAGTGTAGCCAGTCAGTGGCAAAGCCAAGTTCAAGTCCAGCATGTGTGTCCCAAAGCCACATCCTGAGCCTGTTGCCCTGCGCCACCCAGCCCTCCCAGAGCCCCAACAAGGGGGCCTGCTAGGGGCAACCCCACTACAAAAGACGTGGCTGGTGGGTGATGAGGACCCCTCTTGCCCACCGCAGGCCAAGCTCCCTAACTTGAAGGAGGTGGACGTCCGCTACACAGAAGCCTGGTGAAGTTCCCGACACAGGGCAGGGTGACACTGCAGCCACCACGAAGCGACTCTTGACTAATAGCCGTAGAGCAGCGGTGCAGGTGCCCCAGTGCCTGGCTGTGGGATAGATGGGGGAGTCTGGGGGTGGAGGGGGGAGGGGGTCTGCGAGCTCGCCCGGCCCCTGCCTAATTCTTTTAGCTTCACACTCGGAACCTTCGGCCTGATCTGAAACGGACATTGGCAACAGGGCAGCGAGAGCGGCAGCCAGTCGGGAGGGTGGGGGAGGCGCCTGTGGGGACCCTTGTGGATTTTCTTTGCCTTTGTGTTTAACGCCACCACTGCTGCGCCGCCCTGTGGAAAGGCCACTCGGACGCCACCATCGCGCCGGCCGGACTAGGATGCTCTTCCAGGGCGGCCAGGCACCGAGCAGGCAAGTGGAGCTGAGATCTTGCCCCGCCGCCACTGGGGACCCGAAGACCCAGTCCCGTCATCGCCATTGCTATGCAAAGTGGTTCTTGTTGTACATAAGATTTAAATAATGCACCTATTTAAGAGATGTTGACAAATTGTGGGTCTGGGACCTGCTCTTATTTATGAAGTCTGACCCTCCCCCTCCCATCTCCCATGTCTCCCACGTGTAGTACTGTACTGTACGGATCAGTCAGCTGTTGGGTTAGTGGTAGTTTTATTGTTATTTTTTTTTAAAGGAAACAGACAAAAAAAAAAAAAGAGAGAGAGAGAAACAAACAAAAAAGACCCTCCTTGGAAAATTAATTGCTTTTTCGTAATGGATTCCATGTGCTGATGTTCGCCCATCCATCCGTCTGTCCACCCACCCTGCCCACCTGTATATTTCTGATTTCCAGGTGTCTCAGCTTCCTGGTGTGTAGGGGTCAGGCTGGAGGGAGGAAGAAGAAAGGGGGTCTCCTCATCATGGCCTTGCTCCTCCAAGGCCCAGGCTCTGTCCCTTGCCCCCTTTTCTAGATTTGGAAGGGGCATAACTGTCCCTTCTGGTCCTTCCCTTGTAGAAAAACTGCCCTTCCCCACAAGCCCCCAACTCCAGGGGCCTTTGCTGTCCCTGTCCCCAACTAAGACTTTGGGCCTGTGGCTTCCCCTGCCATCCTGTCCCTCCTCCATCATCCTATCCCGCATGCCCGTCTCTGCCTCTCTGCATGGTCTCCTGGGAGAAGAGAGAAGTGCCCCCTGCCAGCCTGACGGCCCACCACCATCAGTGTGAGCACTGCAGCGAACGTGTCCCTCTGCCCCCAGACCTGCTCCTAGACAAACCGACCTCCATTTCTTTTATAAACAGCCAGCTTTTTCTTAACAAGCTCTCACTGTACAGAACAGACCCCCTGCCCCTGCGGCTTGTTTGGGGTCACCTGTCCCACAGTCCCTTTTTCTGTTGGTTTAGCACAAATCCATTTCCCCTCTGGCACCTCCAAACCTAACCCACAGTCAATGTAATTGTTTTATATCTATTTAATCTTATTCAATGGAAACCATGCTTTTGTCGTTTTATACTTTGCTAGGTAGACTTTATTACCCCTCCCCAATGATGCCCCCATTTTTTTAAAAAAGGAAAAAAAAACAAAAAAAGAGAAATTGGGTTTCAGTCTTAATTCATTTCCGTGCCAGGTTTTATTTCGTGTGTGCGTGTGTGAGTGTGTTCTGTTTTGTGTTCTGTTTTCTGTCGTTGTTTTCTGTTGGTTTAGTTCCTCCTCACCCCGCCCCGCCCCGGCTCCGTACTCCTTAGCACTCTGGTGCAGGAAGCAGAAGCAGAAAAACAAAAACAAAAAACAAACAAACAAACAAAAACACATAAAAAAACCATTTAAAAATTAAAAAGAAAAAAAAAAAGAAGAAGAAGAAACCAGACCTGCCGCCCTTCCCTCGCACTGTCGCTTTTCCTGATGGTTAATACTACTGTCACGTAGCTGTGTACAAAGAGATGTGAAATACTTTCAGGCAAAATAAACTGTAAGTGACTCATTGACGCCTGGCCTCCTGTGTGGCTTGGTTTGGGGAGGGGGCAGCGTCGTCTCCTGAGCCAGGTGGCCTGGCCTAAGCACCTCCACACGAGAGTTGTGCAGGGGGCTGGCGGGCTCACAGGGCCCAGCCACTGCCAGCTTTGTGCCTGTGGGTCCCAGCCTCTGCGTTCCTTGTGTATTGGCGTGGGTGTGTCACACCTCACACTTGCACGTCCATCTTTGGGAGCCGGTCCAGGCACCGAGTGCACTGTGCTCCTTCCCCTCTCCTTCCTCACCCCTCCCCTTCCATCTCCAGTCTCTCTGCTTCCTCTGGGCTCTTACTTTGCTCCTAAATTATTTATACTTTGAGGGCCCAGGATGCAGCTCAGCGGCACAGTGCCTGTCTGGCAAGCGCAAGGCCGTGAGTTCAATTCCCAGTACCAAAAACCAAACTTCTTTATACTTCGGGTTCCTCAGATACAAGAAACCTCGCGATAGTTCATCTTCTGAGTCTTGTTTACTTCACTTAGACTTAGAGGCTCAAGGTGTGTCTGTTTTCTTCCAAACGACACAAAGTGACTTTGCCAGTGCCAGACTCAGTCTGTGGCGCACTCTAGACAAGAAGCTGCGGCTGGTTCGTGACAGCCTGAATCCTAGAGTCCGGCCGAGACTCCTCTAAGGATACACCTTTCATTCCCGCCCCTTCCAGGTTCTCCCATCTTGGGGTGTCCCCACCCCCAGTGGGCAGCCTCAGTGTGTCCTGTCACAGGGCCTGGTGCTCTGTGACGCCTGGCTCTTCCCAGAGTCAGAGAGACCGTGAAAGGCCAACCTTTCGCGTGGGTTCAGCAACACGGAGGCAGCCATGATGGTGAAACTAAAGACTCTCGGGAAAGAAGACTTCCGGAAGTGCTTCAGAAGGCAGCGAGAATGGTGGGAAGGGGCTCACTATGCAGTTCGGGCTGACCTTGACCTCTCTTTGTACCCCCAGGCTGGTCTCAAACTCAACATCCTCCTGCCTCAGCCTACCGACTGCTGGGATTACAAGCATGCGCCCCCACACCCAGCAAAGGGAACGTATTGATGAGGATTCATGGCCATACCTCTTTTACTGTAATACAAGTTGCAAGTTTATCTCCTATATATTTTGATCATGCCTTGGAGCACATGCCATGTGCCAGGCACAGTAGCCCTAACTCTCCTACCCTTCCTGGCAATCCCAGGAGCCAGGTACTCATGAACCCCTTGGCTGATGAGAGAGAAGCTAGGTCTCTTGGCCAAGGTCACATAGAGAGAGCCAAGGTTCAGCCAGGCATCCTGGGACATTCTCTCCCCACCCACTAGTGGGTGGATGAGGTGAGCCTGGGGCTTGCACCACTGGGGAAACCGCTTCCAGAGGCCTCTGTGAGAACTGCAGGGAAAGGTGAGTCCAGAGGCAGGAGGAGATGCTCAATGCCAGCTTCTCACAGGTGGGTGCTCAGCGCCATCCTCACAGATGGAGCCAACTGATTCATGAACACTGTTCCACGTGGGGCAAGGACAGCCCTGGGCCCCTTTCTCGCCAGCCCCCAGAGTCCTCCCTGGTGCCGTTCCCACTAGCCCATGGTGCTGCCCGTGTTGTCAGGGCCTCTTGTCTCCTGGGGTCCCTATGCTGCTTCCTGAATAGCTGCCTGTCCTTGAATCCCACTGAGGTATCTGCTCCTGGGAATACAATGGGGCCAGTTATTTTAGGGACAGAGTACTTGGCTGAAGGAAGGGGCTGAGAAAACCCTGGGGACATCTGCCCATACAGAAGAGTCTCCTGGCCAGGCTGGGACAGCCAGTTGGAGGTAGGAAAAGGGACCGGCCACTTTGGGAAGCAGGAGCTGAACATCTTAGCAATGTCCTGTCTCCAAAAAAGGTTTTTTAAAGGATTGAGGCTATAGCTTAGTGAGAAGGCCCTGTGTTTGGGCCCAAGACCACAACCCAAGTGAGTCTTAAAATATGATGCTAGGTAGCGTATTGATGCGAGGGCAGCAAAGACCACGTCTATTTGATTCTGTGTATATGAAACATCCAGAAAAGAAAATCTATAGAGACAGCAACAGATTGGTGGCTGTTGGGGGCTGGAATTGGGACAGGAAGAATGGAGAGTGACTGTGTAATGGGTTCTGGTTTTTAACCCATTAGAAGGTGTTAAATGACAATATGGTGGCTGCCGCTCAGCTGCATCCGGGAAAGGTGAGTCCTGCTGTCACGAAGCTGTCAGGAGCGAAGTTAAGAAGCCTCTTAGCTGGCTGGGCTCCCTCTTTAAAACGCTCTACTGCCACCTGCTGGAGAAGTATCATGATAACTAGACACGGTTAGGCTGCGAAAGGCTCCCTTGGTCCTCACGGCGCAGCCTTGTGAGGTGCACAACCGGCCCAGATATGCATGGTGAGATCTGTGATTTAGGTTCTCTTTCAACATCCCCCGGAAAGGAAATCGGCTGGGTTGGCTAGTCCACAATTGCACGATGGATGGCTGCACGAGTGCGGGGTGAGAACCGCAGCGCAGCCTCAGCTGGCTCTGCCAGACTTCCTGCTTCAGAACCGGGATGCTCAACAAGGTGCCCAGGTGTGTGTGCGTTCAATTTAAAGGGTGTTGCCCTCCAAGTGTGGGCTGCACATCGGAAGCAGGTGGAGACACCAAAACATGCTGACGGCTGGGCTCCTGGGTCTGTCTGATGGAGCTGTTCAAACATGCAACGACACGTGCCGGTTGAATGCCTCTGAGGTGATTTCAGTGTGCTGTCGTGGTGCAGGCCCCCGGTCCCAATCGCAGCCTCGCTCCCCTTGAAGAGCATGGTGAGCACGGCTAGTGGCTAAAAGCGACCCTCAACATCCCCTAGGAGGACAGCACAGCCATGTGGGCTGTTGGGAATGTTCCAGGAGCTACCTTTTGAAACATGAGGAGACACAGGTGGAAGTGATTTTAATAATGGGTATTTTTCCTTGGCTTAACCTAGCCACAGGATCAGTGCAATTGATGTAAAAAAAAAAATTGAGATATTTTCTTTTCTTTTTCCATACCCACTCTTTGAAATCAATGTACAGTTTGGGTGTGCACGTGGCCAGCGGCTGCTGCATGGATGACACAGTTCTACAATTTATTGTTATTGTTTTGGAGATGGGGTCTCACTGTGTAGTTCAGGGTGGCCTTGATCTTTTTTTTCCCCCTTTGTTTTTTTTTTTTT
>NDGN011247082.1:0-10118 GCA_002564285.1 Tympanoctomys barrerae | reverse complement strand
ACATAGATACATAGATACATAGATACATAGATACATAGATACATAGATACATAGATACATAGAGATAGATCACTAGCTATATATCTATATATTTATCTATACCTATCTATTTTTTAATGGAATACCGTAATTGTGTGTAAGACCTTGATTAGATCTACCTACAATGCTGGAAGAAATATTTCGCACAAAGAAGGCAATTCCATAACCAGTACCTATTACATGTAGAAGTAAGTATAACACTGCCCCTCTGTGATGTAAGGAGTCTGTCCATCTGCTTTGCCACTTGAACCTTGAACCAATCTTTGTCCTTCCAGACTCCATCCTGGGTCATAGAGTAACTCACCCTTCAGTCATTGTGTCCTGAGCTACTTGAGTGGTGATCTCAGGTGTGGGTTCAGCAGTAGCAAACAGTGCTAGAAGATTTGAGGAGGATGGGAGGGGAATAGGCCCGAATGTATTTGTCATATGAGCAAGTAAAGCAGCACCTGCAAACCAATCACTTTAAAACCATTTATGATCTTTCTTAATTTCATTTAGTCTGCTAAAAATGCAGATTTTATTTGCCTTCCTTTTCATGGATAGCAACTATTTAAAAAGACAATTTGATGCATTTTTGGCAAATTCTCAAATAAATTCTTGTCAGACACACCTCTGTAAAGATTGTAAGTCTATGATAAAATTAAACAGGTTTCAAACTCTTGGTAAAATTCTCAAATTCTTGTCAAAGCATGTGCTTTAATTTTTTTTAATGGTAAAAATTAAGCTTAATGGTTTTAACAGTCTTCAGTTTTTGTAGGCTTTTGTGTGCGCTTATCAGCCAGCTAGTGATGAAGGGGGCTCTTTATATGAGGCTCAGTACTTAAAATCTACAAGTTTTTAGTTCTTTTTATTCTTGGATATGTGAAATTATCTCAGGGCAATCACTTGAGTGCCTGAGTTTCTTACTTCCTCAACACAGTGATTATTCTGTTGTCTGTGGATTTCAAAAATGATAGTTTTCACAGCATAATATATTTTCATAGCATGCAGAAGATGAAGACTGTAAAAATTCAGATTTAAGAAGTAGAAATAGTTCTGGTCCAGTTACAGGGTAGTCATTCTTTCAGTGAGATGCTTCACAAGAGACAGTGACTACGTCCTTAATAATCCTAGAGCCACAGGTTCAGGCCAGCTGCCTGTCCTCCCAGTTTGGCTCTAGTACCTGTCCTCCTGTTTCTCATGCTGTAAATTCTAAAGTACCCACTCAAATGTTTTCTCATATTTGGTTGGATTTTAAGTATTTCTTTTATTTAAAAAGTCAACTTTTTTTTTAAAGAAAATTTGAAAAGTACTGAAAACACAAGGCTTGATCCAGTAGCCCAATTCACATTTTTTGGTACTAAAATCCAAATCTATTCAGTTCACATATATGCAACATTTTCTCATTATGATAATAATAAAATGTGAAACGGTGTAAACAGTTTAATAGTTTTTTTAATTCACCTGCATGTCAGTGGCTAAAAATAAGCTCTATCAAACATTTTCTATGATCTCAAGTGTTCTTTACTATGTAATTTCTAATGACTTCATAGTTTTTCATAGTGTGGATATGCTGTAATTTATATCAGGTTTAAAAAATTCTGTAGTGAAGCAGCTCAAACCATTACTTTAAGGTTATTGTAACACATAAAAACCTTCCACGAAGCTCTTTCATACACACAAATCCTCAAAGGAATGATTTTTTTGTGTGAAATGGTTATAGCTGTCAATCAGTTATCCTCAGTGTCATGGTTTCTGTGCTTTTTTCAGGTTGTTAGGGGATGATTATGGATTCCTGTCAAATGAGATGTCTACTATGTATTCAGCATGAGGCAGTTTCTATTTTTCTCAGTCTGTTGCTCTCCCGTCTGAGGAGGTTAAGCAAATCTCAGTGAGCCAAAGGGAAATGGGATCGGCATCTAGTGCTGGAAGTGAACTGCAGACATGCCTGGGGCCCACACATCCCCACACCATGGATTAGACTTCTACATAATAACATTTGTCTTGATTGTCACATTCCACCCAGGGTTACACCTACATGCATAAAAATGGCTTTAAGCCTGCCTTTCAAAGCTGTTTGCCTCCCCTGTTGCTTTTTAACCACCCAGCTCAGAGGCATTTTCTGTGTTATATCTATCAAAGATTATTAAGAAACTGGAAAAATTGATACATAAGGGCAGATTAAGAAAACTAAATATTTACAACTTGACTGAGTGACAGCCCAGGGGAAGATATTATAAATGTCTTCTGGCCTCACATTATGAGAGAGACATAGTTTTGCTTTTCCTAGTAACTGGATTTTAGAGATATTTAAATTCCGAGAATGATTCCTGATGTTGACATCACTTATGCTAATTAGATGATTGTATCAGCTAGAAATTACATTTAGCAGCTAGTAACAGGAACTTGAAGTAATAATGACTTAAATAAAGAGTGCTTCATTTTCTCTTCTATAACATGAAGCCCAAAAACATATTGTGTGGAACTCTGGTGTGGCTCCGTGATGTCATCAGTGTGTCCAAGCACTCTTAGCTTTTGGCTCCATTATTCTCAACACTGACTTCCATGCTCAAAGACACCTGATGTTTGAGAAGAACTGCTGCAGCTCAGTTGCTGTGACTGCACTCTACACAGTGCAAAGGCAAAACCAGTCCAGAGGGTCATGTGATTTCAGTTTATGTGTCATTGACTACCACATCTGCAAGAGAGGCAGCGAAATTTATCAAGATATTTTGTTTTGTTTCATTTTGTTTTTAAATTGGACACATTGCTGACTCCAACAATATTAGGGTCGTTTTATGAAGAAGGTGTAGGATAATGAGTACTGGATTGACAAGTAGTTGTTTCTATCACAATAATTTATATCTTGGAGATTCTGTGAGATACAGTAATATATATGATGGTGTTAGGTGTTTGAATTTGAAAAACTACTTTAGGATCTAACTTATTTCCTGCTACTCATTTTTGCATATTGAAATTTATTCATTGTCACATCCCTTGGATTGACTATATAACTAGCCATCTTAACAGGCCTAAGAAATGTATCAACTACAATTTAACTTGATTTGACCAGGTTTCAAGCACTGTCACATACTTAGGAGATGATCTGAATAATTTACGTCAATGTATTTGGTGAAGGTAGCAATGGGATTTATTTTGAATTGCTGACAGCTAAACTGAACAATCCATACATAGAAGCTTACTACACTTCTCTATTTTCATTGTTTTTGAGGGGTTTGTTTTGTTTTGTTTTGTTTTGTTTTGTTTTGTGGTACTGTGGATTGAACTCAGGACCTTGCTCTTGCCAGGAAAGTGCTTATTCTACTGAGCTATCTCAGCGGCTCTATTTTCATTGTTATTGAAGTTTTCCCATTACAAAAGTTTTATGAATCATCTAATCCTTGCATTATTTTATCAGTAATAACCCCAGACAGCAATACACAAGGAAATTCAGAAGCATCCCACTGCAAATGACAATTTCAAGATTTAATAAAAAATAACATAAAAATGGGTTCAGGATTCAAATCCAAGTTTTCCTCACTTTGAAGCCTGTGCTCTCGCCCTTGCTGCTCAAAGAAAATAGCTGCTGTCACTTGGAAAGTATTTATAAATGCAGCATTGGGACCATACCCCAAGATCTTGTGTGAGACAGTAGATGGGTTTTGTTGGCCCAATTTATGTGTGCAGCCCACTGCACTTTATGACTACCATAACCATGCCCACAAAGGATGGGAAAAAAGGGGAGAAGATAAAAAGGAATTAAAATATGTTGTGTACATGTTCTAGTTCCTCACAGTGAATGTAATCATTATATATTACAAATGTATAGTAAGAAAAATTACAAAGAACATTTTAAAAACAAAAAGGTAACTCTTGAAAACAGATTAATGATAAGTCTCTACTTGATGACAGAAACATTTTTAGTAAGCATTTAATTCACAATAATTTTTCTCAATATTAGGCTTCTACTTTAGTGCAGTGTACTGAGTGGCTAATTGTCAATTAAGCATCTTTCTGACTATTTCACCTTCTATTAGTCACTGCTTGTTTGAGACTTAGTTTGAGCTTTCCTATTTAAATGAAGCATTTGCATATCTTCTTATATAAGGTGTTTTGAGATTTAAAAGCCCCAGGAAAATTCCAGGTGCCTATTGTGTCTTCCTCCAGCATCTGTTCCACTTACCTACCATGTGTAACACTCCTGAAAAGATAGGATTTTCTGCCTACCATCTGCAGTTATCAGTTCTCATTTCAGTCCTCCCTCTTTTTTAAGAGATCTACTGAAATTAGAAAGCGCAAGTCCCAATCCTGTCACTTGTATTCTGTAGACAAAGCAGTTCACATTCCTAGCCTCTGTCCTTCATCTTCACAGTAGCTGTGCTGTGTGTTCTCCAGAGTCCCTTCCAACTCTGTCTTTTTCAACTCCCTATGACTTGAGTTTTCAACTCCTGTAAAAATTTGGAAGACACTACGCTCTGTGTAAAACCCTATCAATTATATTTATCCATTTAGTAAAAAAATCCTGCCATTGATTTTTATTCATTTCTTTGTTCAAGTGATACATATTTTGATGCTATAATTTGTCTCAAGTCTTTTCTTGAAACATAAATGAATGAAACCTGTCTATCTCAGCTATGTTCTCTCTTTAAAAGGTAGGGTACTACTGGTTTTGAACTATCTTAAAATATTTTCTAGCAAGCAGATTAAATTGGTGGTTCCATTTTTATTACAGTAATCTAAAAACCATATACATACTTGGCAACTCAACTTCATTAGCATCCATAGATGGAGAAGAAATTAAGAAATAATCCACAAGACAGTAGTATAAAATCCAACCCTGGGGACTGTCACTATATCATTCAAGCCCATACTGACTCCTGCTGATGGTGCACTGTTGGGAGCGGCTCTTTCTTCTTTCAATAACTCTTCCCCTATGGGAATAATTTTAAGCAGGCATGTAACAGTTTTTTAGCAAAGTTAAATTTAGGGAGAACCTGCATGAAATGATTAAAACAATCATTCTGCTAGGCATGCCTTAAAAAGTGTTGCCTGGCCTTACCTTTGCCATGCTGTAAGTGAAATATGTATGATTTTTTTTTCAGGGCAGCCTTTGGCAAGGAGTCTGAAGTTCTAATTGGGAATCTGGGTGATAAACTAATCCCTCCACAAGACATCCTCCGTGACGTCAGTGACCTGAAAGCCTTGGCTAACATGCATGAAAGCCTGGAATGGTTGGCAGGCCGTACAAAGTCAGCTTTCTCCAATCTTTCTACATCTCAGAGTAAGTTTCTAGTAATGCAACAATTATAGAGATGATTGAGGAACCTGCTTTCATTTGACACATGTCATATACTTGTCACTCTATGGGCACATGTCCAGATTGCAAAAGGTTCGTGTTGTATGTCTCCTACTTCAGATTCTCGGTACGGAACTAATCTAGGTTTCCCTTATATGGGGTGTGGGAAGACAAGAAAAGCTTATGTTAGCATAGCTTGATACTAAACCCAAGCAACATAAAATTGTGTCAGCTCAAATCCCCTTGCCTCAAGAACAGAAGTTACCTCAACAACAGCTTCTCAGGGGCAGCCGTGTTTCAGCTCAGGGCTAAGTACAAAGCTATGTGCTCATTTTAACTTGAGACAAAACTAGTAAAAAGTATCAAAAAAGAGAATTGATAGAAGGGTAATGAAGTGCTAGAAAATAAAGGTATGTGGACAACAATTAACAATATGGTCTCAGGGTGATTGTGTCCCAACCTGGAAGACCAAAATGTTGTGGAAGAAGGGACTGAAAGAATAAGCTTGTGGGCTGGGGAGATAGCTCAGTAGTCTAACTACCTGCCTGGCAAACTCGAGGAATTGGGTTCAATCCCCAGTACCACATGTCATGCTGGCCCTAGAACCCCAAGTCTGCTGTGCTGGCCACCAAAACCGAACGTGGTGGTGCATGCCTGGAATCCCAGCCCTGGAGGAGCTGAGATAGGAGGATCACTATGAGTCCAAGCTCCCGAGCTGTGTAGCAAGACCCTGTTCCAAATAAATAAATAAATAAATAAATAAATAAGAAAAAAATAAAAACAAAACAATAAGCTTGTGAGGAGATCAGAATCTGCTTTCTAAATATTCATAAAATATTTTTCACTTGTACTTTATTTTTTAATTTTCATTTTGTATTTCTGGGGATAGAACCCAAGGATGTTTTATCATTTTTTATTTTGAGACAAATTCTGGCTAAATTTCCCAAGCTGGCCTTGAGCTAGCCATTCTTCTGCCTTAGCCTACCAAGTAGCTGAGTTTACAGGTGTACACCATCCCATCTGGCATTACTTTTATTTGAATACATTTTACTTACAATATTACTTTTCTCTGATGATAAAATTAATTCTCAGTAATCTATAAGATTAGGAAATGTATGTCGTGGTTAAGGGTAGTTTGGCCACAGTATTATATTTCAGCAAACTACTTACAGAGGTATCTTGGAAAAGCACCTCTAACTTCTGTAACCCCATATAGCAGTCAATTCTATCACAAACAGTAGTTGAAACTACCTATTTTATCTCCTAGACCTAATCCATAACCCTGTGCCTTCCCCCAGCCCCTAAAAAAGAAAGAACTAATTTTGTCTTTGCTAATTGCAAAATGAAGAACTGTGAAAAAAGAAAACAGATTCTTTAGTTCCTACTAGTGTTCAGAGCAGTTTCTTAGTGATGTTTAGTGAACCTTCTCATGTTGTGGGCCATTAATGTCTCATATTTGATAACATAATCTCTTATTTCAAATGGCACAGCATTTCAGATTTCTATTTTTGTCCATTCACAAAGATATCTACAAGGTGAGATAGTTCATTGGCTCTATATAACAAGCTTTTGAGTAATTCAGACAGGCTAATTTGATATCAACTGCTTTCATAAGGAAAAACATGCTCTGTGAGGTATTCTTAAGTTTGTAATTGTACATTTGGATGTTGTGTTCATGCCACTATGAATATCCAGTAGAGATGATGTCTAATTCATATCTTTAACCAACTCTGTTATTCTGACTCAGATTTCTTCATATCTTTAATCAACTCTGTTATTCTGACACAGATTTCTTCTACTACATCTGTTAACACTCTGTCTTGTGTGTTCAGTTTCATTTTATCACATACGTTGTACACTCTCAGTTTCTTCCACCCATGTCTTTTACCCATAGGGTGATTATTCCACCCACCAAGTGATTTAAGTCTCTGTCAGCATTTTGACAATCAGTGAAAAACCCAAGTGAACTATAACCACGAGTTCTAGTGTTTTGATAAAGCAAAACATTGAGGGGTCCCAGCTTATTCTCTAGCAACCAGCCCATTGCAAGCACACTTGCCTGCTCTGTGAATTCCAAAGAGGGATGCTCACTGGTATTTGAACAAAGCCAAGGACTTTGATTGTAGGTTTCTTTGATTGTTACATATCAGTGTGACTCTATAGGGCAGTAAGGAACAGCTCTTTATTATTCTTTTGAAAAGTGAACCAAATGGTTACTATAAAGCATTACTAAGCCTGGATACTAGGAAACATGAAGAAAATGGCGGCCTTTTATTCTACACTCATGGGGATATATAGGAGAATGGGAGAAAAGATTCTGGTTTTATTTTTTATTCCATGTCCTGTTAGTTATTTGGCATCATAAATGCCATCTTTAAACTTAAGAAGCTATAAATTGATGAACTAGTGAAAGTTATTTTCATAGTAGAATCTTCCAGTGGTATAGAGCAGGATTCTCAGCCAATTTATCCTTAATAAAGTATGGTTTGTCATACATCATTGGGATAAGAGATGATATGTTCAAGGTAATTTTTAAATTTCTTTTAGCATTTACCTAAACGTCACTCTGTCTTCCTTACATGTTAAAAGATCTCCCCACTTGTAGACACTAACTACACAAGGCACTGCTCTCACTTTTGTCCTACTCCAGTCCTTGGTTCCTATTCTGTGTCCTTGGGTATTTTCTCCCTCAATTTTTGCTACACCTATCCCCATAAGCTTCTTTAAGTTCAAATCTACAGACTAACTGAAATAAAATGAATGTGTTGATTCAGGAAGATGAAAAATCAAAAGCCTTCAAGTATGGCTGAATCCAAACATTTAGTAGATACCATCAGGTCACAGGACTGTTTACACATGTCTCTCTCTCTTCCTTTATCTCTTGGTGCTCTCTCTCTATTGCTTTTAATCTTAAGTAAATACTTTCCCTGTGAGAATTTTGGCCACCTATAGTCCCAGGATGATTTGATTCCAGAAAAAAAAAAGAGCTTTGTTTCTGAGTGTCCAGAAATTGTCTCAGTAAGGATTTGGATGACCAACTTCTCTGGTGTGTTTGATTCTTCTCTGTCCGACAGATGGCGTTTTCTGACTGTATCGTTCTCTCCAACCACAAATAAGTCTCTATCTGCCACTTCCTCCTGTGGAATACCTTTATGTTCAGGATCTGTTTTGATAGCCAGTCTTGTGGTACAAGTTGAATATGATCACATTTAGCCCTGAGTGTTGACACGTTAGGTTTAAAGATGTTTTGCACCATTGATCATAATTTCAGCCTTACAGAAAATGCACAAAATTATATCTGCTTTTTGTAATATTTGCTGTTTGTAATAATCTGAAAGGCATATTGTTATGACTAAGAAAATCCCCAGATTAAAATATGACCTGCATAAAAATTCTTAATTCTAATTTTTATTTTTGTGGGTTATTAAATTTATTTTAACTCATAGTTAAAAACAAAAATTATACTTACCTTTGAGATAATGTGGGGTTTTAGTACATGCATTTATTATTTATTGCATATCTATCTCCCCAAACATTTATCTTTTTTTATGGTAAAAACATTCAAACTGTTCCCTTCTATGTTTTTGAAAGATTTGGTATGTTAACATTCTCTGTAGTTACTCTACCATATAATAGCACATCAGAACTTGTTTCTGCTCTCAGACTACAACTTGGTAACCCATCTCTCTAACATGCACATGTTCCCCAGGTTCTAGTAACCACCATTCTACTCTTAAATTCTATGAGATATAGTATTCTATAACATATAATATTATATAGGGCCACAGAAATAGTTCAGCAGCCTAACCACCTGCCTACACAAGTGCAAGGACCCAGGTTTGATTCCTGGTACCACATGCCATGCAGGCCCTCCCCAGGTGCACCAAGTTGGCCACCAAGACTGGGCATGGTGGGGCATGTGTGTAGTCCCAGCGCTGGGGAGTCAAGATTTAGTATTTTTTTAACCATTTTTTGGCTGTTGTTGTGAATAATACTGTATTGAATGTGGAAATCCAATTGTCCTTTGAACCTGCCTTTTGATGTAATTTCCTTTGACTATCTGCCCCGGAGTGCGATTCAGTTTAACTTTTGAGGAACTTCCATACAATAGCATTTTCCATAGTGGCTATAATAATCTGCATTATCTCTAACAGTACGCACAGGTTTGCTTTTTCTACCTCCTCATCTGAACTTACTGCCTGTGTCTTTGTGATAGCAGACATTCTTACTGGGGTACAAGAGTATTTCATCATAGTTTTGATTTTTATTTCCCTGATAATTAGTGATAATGAACATTTTCTCATATATCTGTTGGCCATTTATATACTTTATTTTAATAAATATCTATTTAAATCTGTTACCCATTTTTTAATGCATTTTAACACAGGGTCTACAGTGTCTCGCTACACAGTTCAGACTCGTAGTGATCCTCCTGTTTGCAGCCTCCCAATCCCTGGAATTACAGGCACATGCCACCACACCCAGTGTCAACCACCATCTCAGTACACCCTGGGGTTGGGGCCAGCATGGCACACTGGAGATGGAACCCCAGTCCCTGCACCTGCATAAGCAGGCGCTTTAGTCTACTGAGCTATCTAGCTGGCCCTATTTCTCATTTTTAAATGCGTTGTTTCATTACTATGGATTTTGGGGGTTCCTTATGTATTCTATATATTAAATACTTTACAAATATATTCTCCCTGTAAGATTTATCACTTTATTTATTGTTCTGCTATACAGAAGCTTATTAACTTACTATCACTTATCTATTTTCGTTTTGTTTCCTGTGCTTTGGGGTCTTATT
>NDGN011247079.1:0-14794 GCA_002564285.1 Tympanoctomys barrerae | reverse complement strand
AAATAACCACTAGGAAGAATTATACAATGTTTTAATTATTGAAACTGTCGTACCAATTTGATTTGAAACTGTCTCATTGCTATTTGCTTCTCAATAATATTATGGAAATAAAAAAAAAAGAACTTCTTTCTTGTGAACAGTTTTGGTTTTTGTTTAACTTTTAAAAACTGATTCCTTTTTAGGGCTGGCCTTATAGCTCAGCAGACTAAGCACCTGCTTCGGCAGAGCACAGTAGCAGGGGCTCAATCCCAAGTGTGCTATGCCAGCCCCGCCCACAGGGTATGCTGAGACAGCAATTGAGACTGGGTGTGGTGGCATGGGCCTGTAATGCCAGCACATGGGAGGCTGAAAACAGGAGAATCACTGAATCTGATCTACATAGTGAGAACCTGTAGATCCTGTAGACCCCTGAGTTTGCTGCCCCTGTAGACTCTGTCCTAAATACAAAACAAAACAAAAAAAAACCACTAATTCCTTTTTAGAGTAATTTTACTAAAATTTTAGAGCACATTTACATAAAATTCAATGAAAAAAATTTTTTAGCTTTTTTTTTTTCTTTTGTGGTACTAGAGATCAAACTTGGGACCTTAGGCTTGCCAGACAAGTGTTTGTTCCACCAAACTATATCTCAAGCCCACATATACATAAAGTTAAGAGGAAAGTATAGAGACCTTCCATGTGCTGCCTAACCCCCCCCCGTATGCAACCCCACAAGGGTGCATGTGTGACAGTTTACATCGGGTTCATGCTTTGTGTCATACATTCCATGGGTTTAGAATGTGTTTTAGAAAAATAACATGATTCTTAAACAAGGTTGTATGCAGTTTTTTCTTTCACTTACTACATTTGTAACTTTATTTTAGTTCTGAACAATGAACTTTCTTTGGTTCTAAGGTATGCATGTGTTGCAGTATTGACTTCCAAGAGAGAGCTTAGAGACCTGAAAGGGTCACAGAAACTTTGTTTTCCTGTCCTCTCCACTTTCAGGATGGATGATGGCCGGCTCTTAGACTACCTTATGAATCACGATGAGCTGATGGAGGAGAAAGTAGCTTTCTATATCCGAGACATCATGGAGGCTCTTCAGTACCTTCACAACTGCAGGGTTGCACACTTGGATATAAAGGTAGTGAGAAAGAACCTGGCAACAGAACCATTGGGTCCCACCTCCTGGTCATTACCCTCAAGAAATGCAAACTGTAATTCACTAATCTTTACCTAAGTAAGATTAGGTAAAATCTACATAAACAGAAACTAAATTTCCACGCAGTTTAAGTTCTCTATTGGGCCAGGGAGATAGCTCAGTAGAATAAGTGCTTGCCTGTCAAGCACAAGGTGCTGAGTTCACTCCCGGTACCACACACAAAAAAAAGACTATTCTCTTGCAGGGTCCTAAGTTCAGTCCTTGGTACTGAAAAAAAAAGTGCTCTATTAATAAAGGAGTGAGGACACACCAGAAACCCAGTGAGATCTGGGGTGAGAGGTGGCTGGGGAGCTTTAACCACCTGTTCTAATTTTATAGAAGGAAACCTATAAATGTCCTACTTATGCTGCTCAAAAAGAATCCTGTCTAGCAAGGATAGTTAAGAAGACAGGATATTTGGGTCTAGGTATGTACCTCAGTGCTTAACATGCATTTGGCCCTGGGTTCAATCCCTAGCACCAAAATCCCCTCCCTCCAAAATTGTCAATGCCCAACCACTTCTTCAAAGGGCGACCCACACTCAGAATTTAGTGAGTTCACACTCACTGTGTGCAGTCATCTGTGCCCTGGCCCAGCATATCTGCAGCATGCTGTAGGCTTCATGAATGAACAGCAGAAGCATGTTTTCACTAAGAGTCCTACTGGTGTCAAAACACAGAACTTGCTTCTCTTTTCCCTTCCTCCCTGTAGCCTGAGAACCTGCTCATCGACCTTCGGATCCCAGTGCCTCGAGTGAAGCTCATTGACTTGGAAGATGCTGTCCAGATCTCAGGCCATTTCCACATCCACCACCTGCTGGGGAACCCTGAGTTTGCTGCCCCTGAAGTGATCCAAGGCATCCCTGTCTCCCTGGGCACAGACATTTGGAGCATTGGGGTTCTGACCTATGTCATGCTGAGCGGGGTTTCACCCTTCTTGGATGAAAGCAAAGAGGAGACATGCATCAATGTATGCAGGGTGGATTTCAGCTTCCCCCATGAATACTTCTGTGGTGTAAGCAATGCTGCCAGGGACTTCATCAATGTGATCTTACAGGAAGACTTCCGCAGGCGACCCACAGCAGCCACTTGCCTGCAGCACCCGTGGCTCCAGCCCCACAATGGCAGCTACTCCAAGATCCCCCTGGACACCTCCCGCCTGGCCTGTTTCATAGAGCGCCGCAAGCACCAGAACGATGTGCGTCCAATCCCCAATGTTAAGAGCTACATCGTCAACCGGGTAAACCAGGGCACATAGCCATCTCCTAGCCCTTAGGTTTCACATAGACATGCGGTGTGAACCAAAGCAAGACCGACTGTGTCTGTAAATAATTCTGTGTGTTACTTCACCCCACATGACTCTCTAGAGTGAGTGATGTCCCTTATGCTTTGTTGGTGGTTATTCAGGGTCTGAGCAGCAGTAAAAGTTATTTGAAACCCAGGGGCTTTTTAGAAGGTAATCTGAAGAAATAAAGATACAGAGTCATAGAACGTACTCATAGAAAGGCCAAGGATAACAAAAACATTAGCTGTTATAAAATTTTTAATTGTACATTCCAAAATGAGTGGTTGAGTGGGCAAGCCTTAAACTTACTGTGAGGAGTGTAAAAGGCTTCTGACTTTGCTAAAAATGTAAGCAAAAAGTTCTATTTAATAGAGAGGTCATATATGT
Organism: Tympanoctomys barrerae; assembly: GCA_002564285.1. Taxonomy (NCBI): domain Eukaryota; kingdom Metazoa; phylum Chordata; class Mammalia; order Rodentia; family Octodontidae; genus Tympanoctomys; species Tympanoctomys barrerae. The sequence goes on along the minus strand of NDGN011247079.1, from coordinate 11,940 downwards.
CAACTATTCTGATTTAGATGACTTAGATATAGTTTCTTAATAGGTTCCATATACACATACAGAATAACAGACCCCATTCAGGTTTCAGAGTTTTATAATATAGAGTTATATATGAAATCAATCATAAGTAAATCTGAGTGCTGCAGTTAAGACAGTAATTTACTTACCGAAGCATTACATTGTTTTGACTAAGCACAATTAGATGACGAGTTTTTTAGAGCATTTTATAAATCTTGTATAGAAATCTTTTACCAGATTCTGTGCATTAAGAGAAAGCAATGTTACCCTTTTGCAATCTGTGAATGAGAAGGTTTTTTTCCCTCTCAGCCATGGGTTATTTCATTAAGACAGGTACTGTATATGAACAATACCCCTGGCTTCTCTGGGGGCTCATGGCTCCTCAGGCACGAGATTCTGCCAGGAAATGAGGCCAAAGCCAAGAAGAGTTGTGGGGTTATTTTTATGTCTATATTTGGCTTAAAATACATTAAGTGACTGCCACAGGTTCATACAAAAGGGCAAACAGAAACCTTTCTTACAGTTCCTATGAACAGTGTACCAACACTTTCTGACTTCGTGTACAGAAAGTTGGCTTGCTTTATTTCTAACCCCATATGAAGCTAAGGGGTCTTACCAAAAGGAGGCAGCCATATAAGCCTTTTAAAGGCCTGGTTCTAAGTCCTTTTTGAAGCCATGGAGCAAACCTGATGCATTACCCTAACAGACCGTTGAATTTTAACTGTGGTCACAATACTTATCACCACTCAGCCACTGATATTTCTCTGGATAAAAGAACTAGTTGCATTTGGAGGTCAATGCTGCTTTCTGGCATATTCTCCATACAAGATTATTAACTGCCCCTTTTCCCTCTGATGGGAAAGCAATTAAATCTGGGCAATTCATGGTTTTTCTTTGTTTGTTGCCTTGGTTTATTTGGGGAGTGGGGTAGGGGAAAGATTTTTTGGGTTTTATGTTTGTATATGACCCACTCTTTGTTTTCTAGAATGTGTTTTGAAAATTGCTTTTAAACAAGTAATATTCTAAAAATTTAACTCAAGTGTGTGTTTAAATCAAGCATTACTTCTCTCCTATTCATGGGATGAAGAAGATTGAAATCATGCAGCACAGAACTGCAAGCAGAAAATTCATGAATGATAATGAGAACTACAAACCTAATTAAAAAAGGAATGGTGGAAACTAAGCCTGACTTTTAATAATTGAAACACTCTCATAGTGGAAATGTAGAATTAAAAGTACTCATGATATTTTTTCACTGATTTCAAAGTCAGCTTATTCATCCACTTCCCACCTCATCCCATTCAGGATTATAGATTAATACATTAGTAGAAAGTACAAGCAATAAGACTAAATAGCACTTAGTATTTTGGAAATTAATGAAATATAAGGAAACCAACTCCACAGTATTGTTTACTTGTTTTGAATGGGCTTGGGTCATGCAGCCTTCCTCAGAGCTCTTTATCCCACTGCTGTCTTTATTTAAACTGTGATCTGTATACAACTATAATACTATATGGTGAAATGTTTTAAAATTTCAACCATGACTGCTGGAAGCTCTTTTAGCTAACGTGTCTTCATTAAGGGATGAAACATAAAAGACAAACATTCCACTCATGGGGCTTGTACTGGCCGGGATAGATCACAGGCTGGAGCATTTGTCACACCTCTCAAGTGTGGCTTGGCAAGTTCTCTTCTGACCATGGTGGCTGACTGGAATCAACAGCTTTCTTCTAGGCCACTCAGAATTGCTATGACAAGCAGGAGGGGACCATGTTTTGCACTCATACTGTGGTGAGAGGACCATATTGAAATCATGTTGTGGAACAGGGAAACAACAGAACATTAGACAGAGCCAGAGCTTTCCTATTAGCTTTTCATCAAAGCCAAGATGATCCTTATAGGCAGTCGCACGGAAGGCCCCCCAGGTATCAGTGTTGAGGAAGACATGAAAGGAGGGACATAGAAATGAAAAATAGTGTGATTTTGTTATCTGGAGCCACAGTACAATCAGTAGAGTAGAATGAACTGAACAGAGCCCCTATGGATAAGGGGTATATTTTATATAGTTTGATAATGAAGGAGAACAAATAGGGAGGCTCCCTGGCAGCACAGTACCTGGTCCCTCCCTACAGGGGTAAGATAACAGTCTTGGCTCAAGGATTCTCCAAAGCTGGAAATAACAAAAAAGCCCAGAGGGCAGAGCTGGGAATTGTAATTTAGGTGACTTTGCAGGCTGACGTGGCTGGAGACAGATCAGGGACCATGCTCTTGTACTTACTTTATCAGAGATTTATTACTTGGTAGCAGAGAATAGGGGAGAGAAAACCATTCACTTCTGCTCCAGTCATGGCAGTTCTTAGTAGGAGTGAATTGTCAGCTGCAATGGGTACGGGGTGGGATGGTTAAAATCCCAGGTTTCTTGCTTGGCTTACATTCACTGCATACGGTTCAGAATTTTTTTGTTTTTTCATTGTAAAGGTGGGATGCAGAAAGAAGAAAAAGATCAGGGACAACTCACAGTCACTTATTTGTAAGAAGTGTAATGATTTTTCTGGCATCTTTTAATTTGTTTTTCAAATTTAAAAAATAGACTTATATCCTCTTACACATGAATGTGGTAAAAAAAAAAATATTTTTTTTAAAGTAGTTGTAACGCTGGAGTTGTCCTTCAGGCTGCAATCAGCCATAAGCTATCTAAAGGGGAGTGATGAGGCAGAGGAGAAAGACGGCTTCACTGCTCTGTGGTTCACAAAGACTTTATACAAATAGTAGTGCCTTTGGAGGGGAGGATGGGAAATGGAGAAGTCCACTGCATTTAGAGTGACTTAGATAGCAGCATTTTCCTTTATTTTAAAGTATCTTTGAAATGAAAGCATCTGAATATAGGATGGGACCAGGAATTCTTGAGTTTCAGCCTCACTATTCCAGATTCATCCTTTCTTGCAGAAAGTTTTTGTTGTTCCCTGCCCCAAATGTCCTCATTGTTAAAAAGGGAGGAAGGGGTGAAGGACATGAATTGCATAGTGTTGTTGAGAAAATACTACCATTGAGACAATGTGAAATGCTTTGAGTTATTAAAAGTGCTACACACTGCCAGTCCTAAGGATTTTACTGATAGTAACTTTGAACATTCCAGGTTTTTAATATTCATGTCTTTAGATACCATTTACGGTCTCATGGGGTTAAATCCTATAAATTGCTTCTAATTGGAGGTAGCATGTGCTCTTTGTCTAAATGTTCTTTGGTCTTACCCTATGATTTTGGTTATTTAAAAGCTTTTAAAGGTTAGGAGAACTGATGGAGTCTCGTGTCAATGAACAGTTTTCTCCACTATTTCTTTTGGGAGATGTAAAGATCAAGATGCCCTCCAAAGCAACAGTTACCTTTGTTTCTCAAGATTTATGCACTGGAAAATTGTATAGAGAAGAACCTAACAGCCATCTTCCTCAGTGAGATGGCAGAAGTGAGGATGCTGCATCTTCTCATATCCTCACAATTCATTTCTCTAGTCTCAGGAGAAGAGACTAGAGAGGCAAGATTGATGCACAGGTATAGAAATGAATTGAGCTGTTGGTTTTTGGAGGGAATACTTGAATCCTTTTTTTTTTTCTTATTTTTTAAGAGTTAGGTCTTTCAGAAAGAGCATGTTTGTTATCCAGTTGCCTCCATGATTCGATACAGCCTGTGAGTGAGACATTGCTTTTTTTTTTTTCTTTTCTTGCCCCTGTAGAAGAGCATGGATATTTAAACTTATAAGAATACGAGGGAGAGAATATGATATAAATTAAATGGTACATCAACTAGAACTTTCTCTCATGCTTTTGATAGAGGAGGAAATGTTTTGAACATAAAGGGTCTCTGCAGAACGGCAGGAAGCAGACTCACCGTGTCCTAATTCAGGGTAGCCAATGAATTGTCTGAGTTGTATTAGATGGGCTTTGAGGAATGCAGACTGTAATCCTTTTTCTTCTAGCTGACATCCCTGTGGAGCCTGGGTCATGCAAATGCAGGGTGACCTTTCAGTGTGTTTATTTATAAAACTGCATCATGATCTTTGTCCTACTTAAAATCTAGAAATCTTTTGGGAATGAATGATGAGACCAGGGATAGACTTAAGGAGGACAGAACATGCTCCATTAAGAAAAAGGAAACTCCATGTTAATATTTATTTTCTGAAAACAATAAAACTTTCAGTTTCATTAATTCTAGAGAGTTAAAAGGGCTGAAATATGTCCATAGCACTAGATGTTTTTTAATAAGAAATGTTCACGTGAAAAATCTGTACAGAAGTATCATAGGTCCATATTTTTTTACAAATGGGGTTTCTTCCTTATATTAGAGAGAAGTTAGAGGAGAGAAGAAAACAATAACTCTACGTTAATGCTTCATTTCTAAAGGACATTTATGGAAAGCCTAAAAGTAATACTCACAGGCTATTGTGATTCTTCTATCAGCCTGTTTGTAGAAAAATTCTAAAATGTGATCAGATGTAGTTTTTATTCAAATGATCAAAACAATGGTTTAGTTAGATAGTTTATTTCAGAAACTGAGGTCAGCTGAGAAAAGGGAGAGTGGTAGAAAAAGTGCAAATACCGACCTGTGGAATGCCAACTCCTGAGGCTTAATGTAACCAGGTAGATTTGCTAGCCCAGGGATAGTGGCATAGAAGCTCCCTCAATCCCTGCCTCCCATCAAGACCTGAGCATATATTCTGGGGTACTATGGAGACTATTAACATGACCTTGTAGACTGTGGTTATGAATCTGAAGTTAGCAAAACATACATCTTTTCTTATAACTTAAGCCATATCTGTCATTTCAATGTTTGATTTTTTTTTTGGACCCTGGTGCTTATACTTCTGTTTCTGCCAAAAATTCAGCCTACTCTAGGGAAGGTGAGTAAAACTAGTGGTAGGACAGATGTGAAGACCATGAAAAAGCTACACATAATTTTGACAATGAGATCCTATTCAGAGAGAAGTAGTGATCTAAGTGCAAGTGTTGGAAAATATTGTTATGTGTACATCTGTACATGTACATAGTGTATAATATGTATGTATATGTTGTTGCTCATATGCAGAAATCTATCCATTTGCAGACAGCCCAGGTAGGACATTTTTTATTGGAAAACCATTCAGGGCCATTCAAAACCAGTAGGGCTAATTTGTGCAGACAAATTTTGCCCTTAGGAATTTGCTGTCCTTTGATGTCCACAGAGCTAACTAACAAAGTGTAAAACTGCAGGACCATCATTTAGGCTGTTCTGTTTACCTGGACTCAGAGGTCTCTTTATATTTGAATTATTCATAGTTGGTTTTCAAACTACATTGGTACCTCTTGGCTTTGAGAGACCCCTCCCCTCCAAGTCTTTTGAGAATTTGTGGTGGGCTTCTCTGACCATTGAGCTGAAGGGCCTTATCCATAGTGGACAGGTTTCCCCATAGGGACCATTACACATATACATATAAGTACATACTTCCATCAGGCTTATAACACTTGATTTAAAAACACTCCACAGTATTGATAAATAGCTCTATATTTTCAAGGTGCAGAAGAATTCCACAGCCTTAATTATTTCAGTGTCTTGCTGGTCTGCCTTAAGTGTATCTTCTGGGTTTTTCGGTTGTTTTATTATTTTTAAATTTTTCTGCAGTTATTCATTTTGTATGCACACAATGTCGTTTTGTAAAGGTAGGTTGTAAATATTTTATTTGTAAGTCAAAATCATTCATGTGTATTGTTGTAAAGTGATGATCTGCTGTCTTGTTATTATTACTACAGTAAATGTTATGAATGAAACTTCAAAATGTACATCTCATATGTTATGCATTCCTATAAATATACTATACTAAAGATATTATTTCTGGTTGTCTTTTTTCTAATTAAATCCTTTGCTCAAAGAAATGAGTAATTTGTTTCTTCCCCCAAATATGTGAAAGCCTTTGACAAGCTAAAAAGATCACATTATTATTACAATACCTTCGTTCAGATAAAAAGAAAATAATTTTGTGCTCTAAAGTAGTCTAAGGCATTTTGCTGTCTGAGGAAGCTTCAGGCACATCACTGACATCATTTTGGTGCCCCACCTGTAAAGGTGGCAGACCTTGCAGCTGGATCTCACATTCATGCATCCTGGTGTGGACTCTGGAGTGGCCTATGTAGACACAATCAGACTTCAACAGTCTGCATACACACGCCACCCAAGTACAAATGAGGTAATCCACAGCTCATTACTAATTAACCAGAGTGTTAGAGAGTAAAGCTTATTTTGTTTTAGACAGTCTTGCCATGCATTTCAAGCTGAACTTGAATTCACTATGTAGTCCAGGCTAACTTCAAACTCCCGGCAATCCTCCTGCCTCAGCCCCACCCAGTGCTGGGATTATAGGAGTGCACCACCAACATGTGTCTAAAATGTTTTGCACCTTTACAAGCTTACTTTGCCAACAGAAACAAAACTATGTTAGCACTTGCCTTCTGTTTCATCAAGCTTTTAAAGTAGGATAAAGGGCCAGCCAGATAGCTCAGAGGACTAAAACACCTGCTTTGGCAGAGCACAATGGCTGGGGTTTGATCCCAGGCATGCTGACCCGCCCACGGGGCTCAATGAGATAAACTGAGACTGGATGTGGTGGCACACGCCTGTAATCCCAGCACTTGGGAGGCTGAAAACAGGAGGATCACTACAGTACGACCTATGTAGTGAGACACTGTACGCCCTGTAGACCCTGTCCTAAATTCATAAAAGAAAATAAATAATAAAATAGGATAAAATAAATTTTAAAAAACAAGCAGAAAGCAGATAAACTGGCATTTTAAAAATTGTACTCAGGGACTGGGGAGATAGCTCAGTAGAATAGGCGCTTGCGTGGCAAGTGCAAGGACCTGAGTTCAATCCTAAATTCTGCCAAATAAATAAATAAAAATTGTTCATAAAAAACAAAATACATGCAGCTCCAGTACACAAAAGTTTCTCTTTTCCTTCCAGGAAACTTACTCTAAAAAAATTCCTAAAGGTGTTAAAGACACAGTAATCCTGTCCATGGAACTCAGGACTTGTCTTTTTCCTGTAAATTATGCTTCCTCCATCCTCAAGGAAGCAACAACATTAGTGGGCAGCAGATCTCATCTTCAAATATATTAAATGGTTAACACCCTAACATAGCCTGGCAGATGGGCAGGTAGGCTGACAGTGGGGAACATCATCCTCTGCCCATCTTGAGAACGTCCTCAAAGCCCATTACTACAGGACACCAAGCTCCAATTCATAAGGCACCTCCTTTCTCTGAGTGCCTACACTCTCCAGTGCCTACTAAAATTATTTCACTTTAAGCGCTGGCAAGCTAGCTCAGTGGACTAAGTGTCTGCTTAGGCAAGCACAGGGACTGGGGTTCAATCCCCTGCACCACATGCTGCACCAGCCTTGCCCTGGGGCACACTGGGCCAGCCATCCTCATCTCAGTTTTGGGAACTTCTCAGACCCACTCGGCTTACATTTTTATTATTTCTTTTTCTTTTAAAGACAGGCTTTCACTACGTAGTTGAAGCTGCTTTGGGTTCACTGTACAGTCCAGGCTGGCCTCAGTATCTCGGTGCTCCTCCTCTACCTCCATGAGTGCCAGGATCACAGGTCCCCCACACGCTGGGCTACACTGATCTGTAATAAGTATCAGAAACCTGAGCCTGAGCTGGAGAGCTCAGTGGCAGGGCGCTTGCCTAGTCTGTGTGATTCACGGTCCTGGGTCCAGGCCCCAGTACATCAAAAACAAAAAACGAAAGCAGGGGCTTCTCACATTGACTGTTCAGCAAAGTCTTTTCAGAGAAAACACACACAGGAACAGAGAAATAAAGTCAAAATCAGTTTGATGAATTAGGATCATGGCCCCTGTGATCTTAATAGGTTGTTTTCCTTAAACAAGGAGAAATTGTCTTCTGCACCTAAAGGAGAACCCCTTACAGGATTATCTGTAAACCCTGTGAGCCTGCTTTTTCAGGCTGGCTAGCAGGGCTGCCCTCACGGATAACCCGGACGCGCTCCAGCACGCTCGGCGGAGGTAAGGGGCACTGCCTGCTCAGAGCTTTAAGTTTCTGCGTGCAAATTACGATCAAGCCTCTCACTTGCAGCCGCCGTGAAGTTAAGGCACGGGGTAGGCCCAGCCTTCAAGAACTTCTCTACTTGGAGAAGCACTTGGGAGAGGGGAATGGTGGCTAATAACTGGCATGTAACGCCAAGGAGTAAGGACAATTAAGGAGTAAGAAAATTATCGAGGGCACTCTGAGGGGAAAAAATGGGCAGTCTACACAGACCCCACCCCGCCAGCGGCTGGGTTTCAGGAACCCAGATGAATCTAGGTGCTCCAGGCTTGAAGCCTCAGAGACCCCGCCTAGGAGGCTGGCGCAGGCGCAGAAGCGCGGGACTCCGAGGGGTCTGGGCCGGAAAGGGTGACGGAAGAGGCGGGGCTTCGTGTGACGTCACGCGGCGGCCGGCGCGCGCTGGCCCCAGACTAGGAGCGCTGGAGCATGGCTGCCGCGGGCGCTGTTTTAGGACATCTGGTGACGGCTCTGTACGATGTGCAGGCTTTCAAGTTTGGGGACTTCGTACTGAAGAGCGGGCTCTCCTCCCCCGTCTACATCGATCTGCGGGGCATCATATCTCGGCCGCAACTTCTGAGTCAGGTACCAGCTCTAAGGGGAAGGAGAGTCGTGGGTGGCGGGAAAGGGGCCAGCAGGTGGAGGGAGGTGGCAGGAGTTGGGCTGAGGCGAAGGCAGAAGAGGCAAGCAGCCAGACCCATTCTGCTGTCTGCCTGTGGAGTAGGTGTGAAAAGCCCAGACGCCAGAGGTTGTTGGGTTTGGTGGGGGACATTGACCAGGTGACTGACACGTGCTCTGCTGGCATTGGCACACCAGTTTCGGCAGAGAACACTTGTGTAATTTTGTTGTGTTTTGTTTTTGTTTTTTGAGACAGCTCACTATAATTCAAGCTGGTCTTGAGTTCATTGCAGCCCGTCCTGGCCTCTAACTCGCAGCAACCCTCCTGTCTCAGCGCTCCAAGTACTGGGGTTCTAGGTGTGCACCATCAAACCTGGCAAGAGATTGGGCATGTCTAACAAGCGGCAAGCCAGAACTGCAGACCACACTTTGAGTAGGTTTAAGTGTGCTGTTCAGAAGAGTAGCTACTAGCCACAAGTGAATATTAAACGTTAGGATTTTTTGTGTTTAGAAGTGGTACTGGGGACTGAACCCATGGCCTTTACATTGGGCTGTGCCTTCTCCGCAGACACACCCCATTTTGTTTTGGCAGTATCTTCTTGAGTTGCCCAGGTTGAGCTGGAATTCTTTCTCAGTGATGGGATTTCAAGCAGCATTATGAATTTTTAAATTCAAAGTCATTAGTGGCTACCATGTTGGACACTATAAATGTAAAACATTTTCTTCATCCTAGAATGAACAGATAGTTTGGAAAGAATTATCCCAGACAGAACAGAAAGTTTTATGGAAGATTTTCTAGGTGGCTGTGGTGGCACTTACTTATACTCTTAACTACAACAGGAGGCTGAGGCAAAAGAATTGCATTTAAGGGTAGCTTGCAATTTAGCAAGACCCTGTCTCAAAATTTTAAAAGGCTGGGGAAATAGCACAGCATTCCCAGGATCTAAACCCCAATATTGGCAAAAAAAAAAAGAAAATACATACACTGGTTTTTGTTTGTTGGTCACCCACCATGGGTACTTAAGAGTTGGGGCCAGCGAGATAGCTCAGTGATCTAAAGTGCCTGCTTAGGCAAGCTTAGGGAGGCATAGGGGACCCCTTCCATCCCAGCACCACCCTCAGGGTGGGCTGAGCCAGACCAAAATCAATAAGTAAAGCTGCGGACAAAAAAAAAAGAATTGAAGCACTAGTTGGGTGGTTAGACTGAAAACTTCTCACTACCCAGAATCTTGTAGTGGTGTGTTTCCTCTTTGTAGACAGAGTGAATTACTCAGGATTTACTAATGAAAACTCAGTTTAAGAAGTCATCAGTTGATAATAATTTGTGTTCCTTTTCTTACAGGTTGCAGATATTTTATTCCAAACGGCCCAAAATGCAGGGATCAGTTTCGACACTGTGTGTGGAGTACCTTATACAGCTTTGCCTTTGGCTACAGTTATCTGCTCAACATATCAAATCCCGATGCTCATTAGAAGGAAAGAAACAAAGAACTATGGTAAAAGAAGTATAAGTGTTCTGTTAATATGTAATCTTAACATTTTCCTTGTGCACTGATGCTTTGTTAGTCATGTTAATATTCATCATAGGTCCCTTAAGTTGTTTTCATCTATGGAATTTGTTAGCTGTTAATTTAAATCAAGTTTCTTTAGAGTCTAGGGCTAAGATTCTTTGTGTTGGTTAGGCAAGGAAATGAAGAAGTGCTTTTCTGTGCACCCTATGAAATCTCATCATTTTTTAAATTTTGTCTTTTTGAGTTCAGTGCATATAAAATTGAGGGGGGGTTGTTGCTTTTCTTTTTTTTTTTTTTTTTTTTTGGTGGTGGTACCAAGGATCAAACTCAGGACCTGGAGCTTGCCAGGCAAGCACTTATTCCACTAAGCTATCTCCCCAGCCCTTTTTGTTTGTTTTGTTTTTTGGGGTTTTTTTTGTTTTTTTTTTTGAAACAGTGTCTTATGTAGTCCAGCCTGTCCATAAAGGCATACTGGTCCTCCTGCCTCAGCCTGGCAAGTACTGGGGTTACAGATGTCTACCACCACACCGGTTTAAAATTGAACTGAATAACTTTTTTTCTTTTTCAGGTACTAAGCGTCTTATAGAAGGAGCTATTAATCCAGGAAAAACCTGTCTTGTTATTGAAGATGTGGTCACCAGTGGAGCTAGTGTTTTGGAGACTGTTGAGGCTCTGCAGAAGGAGGGCCTGCAGGTCACCGATGCCGTGGTACTGCTGGACCGTGAGCAGGGCGGCAGAGACAAGCTGCAGGCCCACGGGGTCCGGCTCCATGCAGTGTGCACAATTTCCCAAATGCTAGAGATTCTCAAGCAGCAGCAAAGAGTTGATGCTGAAGTGGTTGAGAGAGTGAAGCAATTCATTCAGGAGAATGTTTTTATGGCCGCCCCTCAGAATGGCTCTCTCTTCTCTCTGAAGAAAGCACCGGAAGAGCTCAGCTTTGCTGCACGTGCAGAGCTGCCTGGCATCCACCCAGTTGCATCTAAGCTTCTCAGGCTTATGCAGAAGAAGGAGACCAACCTGTGTCTGTCTGGTGATGTTTCCGAGGCCAGAGAGCTGTTGAAGCTGGCAGATTCCTTAGGGCCCAGTATCTGCATGCTCAAGACGCATGTAGATATCTTGGATGACTTCACTCTGGATATGATGAAGGAGCTGACAGCTCTGGCAAAACAGCATGAGTTCTTAATATTTGAAGACCGGAAATTTGCAGACATAGGAAACACAGTGAAAAAGCAATATGAAGGTAAGTAAATCAGAAATATGCAAGAATCAGAAACCCAGCTTACACTGGCTGAAGGACGAAAGGACTCAGACTGGTTCCTATCCCCTGAAAGTCAAGCCGTAGAGCAGGACATCAAGTGCCATCGGATCCAGGGGCTCAGATGATGTCTTCTGAAATTGCTTTCTCTCCATCTCTCAACTCTGCTTTCTTCTCTGTTGACCTCTTTCTCAGGTAGGCAAATTCTCTGATCAGTCACTCTGGCTTAGCTGTAGAAACACTCCACTTGCCGGCCTGGGCATAGGTCCTCTTGCCAATGTAGAGTGGCTAAATTAACTGTATGTAAATGTTCTGAACTGAGAGCCCTGCACTGGTAATTCTGCCTGAGAAATGAGGGTCACCTCATACCAGAAGTATGCCTAGGGGGCCTGCCTCTTAGCTCAGTTCTTTAAGTGGCTGCTTCAACAAAGCAGTCAGCCTCAGGTTG
>NDGN011247065.1:0-10206 GCA_002564285.1 Tympanoctomys barrerae | reverse complement strand
AAAAAAAAAAAAAAAAAAAAGGTCCTGGGGATGGACCCAGGACCTTCACACTGTGCTATGCCCTCCACCCTTTTTCCTTTTTTTTTTTTTTTTTTTAACTTTCCTTTTCTTAATGTTTTGAGACAGGGGCTCTCTAAATTGCCTGGGTTGTGCTTGAACTCAATCCACCAGTCTTACCTTCCCAAACTGTAGGAATTGCAGGTGTGTACTACAACTAGGAATCCCAAAATTTGAGAGTTTATTTTGGGTTTTGGAGACAGGGTTTTGTTATTTAGTTCAGACTGGGTTCAAACTCTCCACATAGCCTAGGCTCAAACTTTCAACAACCCTACCTCAGCCTCCTGAGTGTTGGGATTAACAGGAACGTGCCACCATCCAGCAAGTGGAGCCATTGAACTGTTTTGTGTAGAAATAACTTCTTTGGCCACTGGGAAGAGCAGGAGGCAGTAGAACTAGGGTTCTTTATTCATAATTGCCTCACTAGGGGGTCATTTTTAATTGATAGGAAAAATGCTGGTTTTGTTCCTTCCCAAGATGCAACTGCCACTGCCACTACACAGAAGGGTCACCACTGTCCAGATACAAACTGGGCCAGGTAGCATGTAGTCCCTGGCTCATTTTCAGCAGGAGAAAATGCCAGGAATTCAGACCTCCCCTGTGAATGGAGAGCACAGGTTCAGTTTACCTATAATGCTGCACTTACTACACCAGCTGATGGTGGGCTATGCATCCGACAGTCCTGGAATGCTGCCCATGCGGGAGGAAGCCAGCACAAAGACTGGGCCTAGACTCACCCCTGGCAGCAGAGGCACAGTGGGAGCACGCTGGGCCCACACCCCAAAGACTGATGGAGGCCACCCTCAGCTGGAGACCTGGTTCCCATCTGGTGGAATTTCCTCTCCTGCACAGACCGGCAGTGGCTGGTCCATGTTGTGATGGTGTTCAGTGTACGTAGCTCAGTCTAGAAACCCTAGGCGTTCTGGACTCCAGCTATCTGAGTTCAAATCTCACTGGGACCCGGGTGGTTGTTTTATCCCCTCCGCTTCCTGCCTACATACTCGATTTGGTCCCCAGCCTCCATGTGCACAAAGCCGGTGCAAACTTAGGTTTGCCCCCGCCACCCCACACCCTCCTCCAACAGGGACTTCAGTCAACTGAGGTGTTGACTGCCAAGCATGCAGGCACCCACTCTTTTCACAGACGACAATTCTTTTAAAGTGGTACCAGGGATTGAACCTAGGGTTTCTAGACTGAGCTACGTACACTGAATACTGTATTACTGAGATTTAGTCTTGCTAAGTGGCTAAACTGCTCGGGTTGGGATTACAGGCCTTTACTGACCTAATATTCCTCAAAAATCCCTTGCCCCTTTTTGGACCAAGTATTATTTGCATTTCAGGCTAGGAATAAGATTTTGGCCTTTGCACATGTTGTTTCAAAACACATGCTCATGCTCACTCAGAAAGCAATGTCCCTGCTAGTTGTGTGAGTCCTGTAACCCAAGACTCAGGAGGCTGAGGCAAGAGCATCTCTGTAAGCCCAAGGGCAGCCTGAATGACATAGGAAGACCTTGTCTCAAAAGAGAGAAAACAAAACAAAACAAAACAAAACAAAACAAAACAACCCCGAGCCCTGCCAGAACACAGGCACTGAAAAGCAGAGGGCAGGCCCAGTGCAGAGTGTGACAATACTAGGTTTGCCCTTCCACTCAGCTCCAACCTGCAGACACTGTCCACAGGCATCACCCTGCTGCTATGCTGCCCTGGACAGGCCTTGCCACCTTGACCAACTACTCACATCATGGGAGACAGAACAGAGGAAAAGCAGGCCTCTTCCTGCTGCCCAGGGGTGTGTGATCTTTGGGGACAGGCAGTTCCCTCCCTATTGCTGTTCCTGGACAGGTGGATGTAAAGTGCAGGAGGCAAAACAGTGCCTGGACCACATACCAGCCCAGCTTGGAGTTCACCTGGTTCACTCCATTCTGTTCAACTGTTTATTTCATATCAGTTACTCTAGAGGATTAATATCCAACTATATAAAGATTGAAAACAAACAAACAAACAAAAAAACCAAATGCAATTAAATATTAAACATGTCCAGTTATACTCAAACAGATACACAGCAGAGGACAAAGGCGACCTAATGTTCTGAGGCCACCACATATCAACAGACCCAAGTGCCCTACAGCTTCCACAGGCACTTGTACCCCAGGATGAGCCCAAGCCCAGTGCAGCACAGTACCTGTGGTCTGTCCCCGGCAGCTAGTTTGTTGGATATACTGCTTTCTTTCAAGGTGAGCTCACACTGCAGGGCAGTGGGCCAAGGGGGGACCATCAGGGACATAAGGAGGATGTGCCAAGACCAGCAGACCCGCTGAGGAAAATCTGTCCAAGGTGAAGGGCGTGTTGGGGAGATGCTGCCCTCCACTGTTGCATGAGCCCTGGTTCCCGCCTCCCAACTTATAATGAGACTGAGAAGCGAGGGTTCCCTTGGCCACACGGCTCCAGTGGGTGCCCCTCAGTTCTCTACTCTGCTTGTGACATCAGTGACTTTCATCAGGCCTTGCCCCTGCCATGAGGTGAGTCCAAAACAAAGCCTGGATGTCAGGGTCAACCTGAGGCCTAGGACAGCAGGGCTCACAAGACACTGTTGGCTGGGTGTGGTTCCAGGAATGGTGTGGAACATGGCCCACTGTCACCAACTTACAGTTATTCTCAAAACTGTATGAGCGACAACAAGAGCCAGCCTGGGCCGGGGAGCAGAAATAAGTACAACCTGCCCTGACACCCCAGAGGCCATCAGTGTCACTGGCACCACAACACAGCCCCACTGCTGCCATTTCTCTAGCAAGGATTTGCGGTGTCACAGTGGCTACCCCAGTGCTTCAGCTCTTTGCAGGACACTTTGAAGTTTTAAAACTGAGGCAACAGTCGTGTTTCTATTCTCTCTTTGGGATTTTTCTCACAATCTTATGATAAAGGGACACTTAGACTGAGGAGGTTCTCCTGTGAAAACACTCCACTCCACACACTCATGATGAAGATAGCACCGCATGCTGCTACGTGTAGGGAGCAGAGAAATGAAACATAGAGCGGCCCACTGGTGTTTCCTTGAAGGGCTAACTCCTCGCCAGCACGGTCCTCTCCCACTGCACAGCTGGTCCTGCTCCCCAGCTTCCTTCACCACTTCATGTCCAGGCTGGTGGTGCAGCGCTCTGGGCTCTGGAAGGTGGTGTGCAGGGTCTCCTGGGCCCTGAGGGAGTCAGTGCCCTCCAGCCACTCCTGGTACAGCTCCTGCACATGTGTGCTGGACTCGGGGGGCTGTATAGGGATGTCTGCGTAGATGCCCTCCATCTGGCGCAGCAGGGATTTATCTGTATGTCCATCCTTGGTCTGTGCTTGGCCTCTACCATTTAAGCATCCTAGAAGATACACAAAAGAGGGCCAGTCCCACGAAGCTTCACCTCAGAGACAGGGAGTTTTGGGGTAGAGGAGGAGGGACAGGATGTGCAGCCTCATGGTCTGAGCCTGGAGCTGGGCTCTAGCACATCACAGCCCTATGTACCACTATTCATATTGATGAAGGGGTAACACCAGCTCATGTTTTCCCCTTAAGTCTTTTAGAACTGGGTAGCTTGGCCTACAAATATGGGTTCCCAGCCTCCCTAAGAACCCCCAACCCAGGAGAAAGGGAGCTACCAATTCACTGTGACCTCTGTGGGCCCTGTGCAGCCTCAATGTGTGGACCCTGTCCTGGGCTGCATGGGTCACAGAGTCCAGAGCCTCCAGGATCTTGGAGCAAATGAATGTCACTGGTTGCTCTCAGATGAGCAGATGATGCCGCCTCCCATTTGTACTCCACTCAGTCCCCAGATCTATCTTGGTGATCCCATGGCACTCCTCTGCCACAAGATCCCTGGGTGACAGGACCAGGATGATGGCCCTCCTCATTCTGTGACTACATCGCAGTTAACCGGTCCATCTGAGTTTCTGCTTGCTTACTGTATTCCTCCACCCTTAGTGATATGCTATCCTTAGTGGTAAAGATGACCAGCAGGGATCAGGACTGCCTTCTCCCCATGCCATCCCCAGGCCTCCAAGACAGCCCTCCCCTCCCCTCCCTTCCTTTCTCTTCCCTCCCTACCTCTCCCCCTCCCTTCCCTGCCTTCTCAGTGCCCTCACATTGTCTGGGACCCCTCTCACATCCTCACCTGCCTGGGTCACCGTGGCCTACAATGGTCCCATCTCCTTCCTGCAGTAGCAGAGAGCCATGGTGGGCCCACGCCCCTTCCTAGGATCTCCTCTCACAGGCCCTCAGGCCTGGCTTCCCCCTGCATCGGACCCTGTGCTACCAGGCGCAGCTGTAGCATTCCCTTCCAGACTCCACACCGGCTCCTGAGCAGGCTTACTTGGCATCATGGGTATGGGCTTCCCTGTGGCACATCCCCAAGGGACTGTCTGAGCCTATCTAACTGTCCATGCTTCACACCTCATGATGAGGAGGGGAACCAAGTGATGGAGGACAACTCCCTACTAGCTCAAGAGTGCCCCTAGCCTGCAGGGCTATCACCATGCTCACCTCCAGGACACGCGAGGACCTCCACAAAGTGGTATGGGAACTTGCCCTTCCTGAGCTTCAGGACCAAGTTCTGGACATTCCGAAACCCATATGCAGCAGCAAAACGCAGCAGAACCTCTCCATTCTTTTCAAGGGTGACCTCCTGGAAGTCTTTGTTTCTGTAAAATGAACAACAAGGATGCCATTGAGTCCTCTGTGACTTGCGAGCCATTTTTCAGTCTAGGCTTGGAATGTCAGCAAGAGTGGGCAGGTGAACACAGAAGGCCGAGCACAGACTCTTACAGAGCAGCCTCCTCACGTGTCCCAGCCCCAGGACAGCCCCATCCACGCCCTGCTCTGGCACCTGAGGGCACAGTAGGTGATTTCCTCCACGTGCTCGTTGAATAGCTCCTTTGCTGCATGTCGGAAAACATGTGCCAGGTGTCCATCCGAGCCAGCTCCGTCATGGCGCCTCACTGCTATGTCCTTCGTGTCGCCAAACCTGGCCAGGCAGACAGAAGGCAAGTCCCCTGCTGATGCCGAGGAAAAAACCACAGTAGGTGGAGCCCAGACTCCAAAGTGTCAGGACCTGAGGGGGCCACTCAGAGAGCTAAATCCTTAAATATATGGAAACTTTTAAGGAAAACTGCACTGAGGTTTAATTATTATATGAAATTTCATTTTGTATCTTGTCTGCTCCTTGCTGGTTCATTACTTTACTCTCCTCCTCTAGCTGTGTGTGCATATGGAGGGACAAGAACTGTATGACTGAGAAGGCAGCTCTAGCCAGGAGCTCTAGCCCTTCTGAGAAGGGCAGAAATGCAGCCCCAGCCCACAGTGTTACAAGAGTATGCACAGCCGGCAATGCAGTGCTCTCTGCATGGCGCGCAGATGCAGTGTGAGCCACAGTCCTCGCTGGATGTCAGGGTCACTCCATGGAGCAGAGACCAGGGGCTATGCTTCGGGTACAGAAGGCCGAGGGAACCACAGCACCGGATGCCAGAAGGCAAGACACTGGTGGATGAGCTGCAGCACTGCCCCGCACAGTGTCTACACTGCCCTCTACATCAAGGTCTGCACTGCATGCGAGGGGATGCCCCCTGAGACTTTGGCAGCAGGTCTAGACTATGTTCACTCAAAAAGCCACAACGGTAACTTGTGGCCTGGGGAGCAGGGCACAATGTGTGCTGGGTCACAAAGGAAGGCAGCCTGAGGACTGGAGAGTGGCCCAAGAACTCATAGGAGGCCTAAGAGACCAGAGGACTTCCTGCAGAAGTCACTTACAGAGTGTCCACAGCAGCATCCTTCACTGAAAGTCCACTCTGCTCCATTATCTCAGCGATCTCACCTGAAGATGGACAAGAGGCGTGAGGGCACTGTGGACAGATGGCTCAGGCTCTTCTTCCCTGGAGGACATTCTACACTGCTCTGTACAACCTCTACCAGACAACACATGGGAGCCCATCACATTCGCAAAGTAGCACAAAATGAAAAGCACCCATGAAATGTGAGACCAGAATTCCTCTTTCAGCCCTGTAACTACAAGCAACTGCTCCACGTTGTTCCCAAGTGTAAATTTTTTGCGTATGATGCAAAACAGTCTGCGCTTATGCACTGAAAATTAAAACCACTTTCTATATTCTTTTCTACACAGTAGTCCTGAGACAAAAATGCTTTCCCTCCCAAGACACAGAACCAGCTGGAGACTCTAAAAATAACATCTGAAACGTGCCATTGGCATGGTGGCTGACAGCAATGTCACAGGAGCAGATGTGCTATTCTGCACTTTACTCTGAATGTAAAAGCTTCTCTTGGGTAATTTTGTTAGGACAGCGAGGGTCACAGGTGAGTTTCCCTGCCCAGGGATATTATGCTAAATGGCCTGAGTTTATAGGCCAGCTGCCCGAGTGACTGTCAGTGCACAGGTGGCTCAGAGCTGTGCTACCACCTAGCCAGCAGAGCCCTTGCTAGCGTCCAGGCATAACTGCCCACCTCTTACCTGATGTCAACACACAATCAGTACCCCGGGTGCCAGGCAAAGCAGTGGAGAATCCCTCCTGAAGAGCCTCCAGCTTCCTGTCATAGCAAGGAGCCACAACTACATGGAAAATCTTCTCTGGAGAAAGGTTCTGTGGACAGAGAATGCCATTCTCAGGGCTGGTGTGGAAGCAACCAGAACAGCTTTTAGTTGGTGCCTAGAGCAGGAAGGCACGAGGGACTGCAGAGTGCCACCCTCTGCCCTCCATGGCACCATACCAGTCCATGTACACGTGCTGCATTTCTGCAGCTGTATGCACAATGGGATCCTCAAGGCCCAGATGCCTGAGAAGCCTCCCAGGAAGGACCAGGAAGCCAGAGCCTCTTTTTTCCTGAGCCCAAGTACACAAGGGTTAAGACAGGCAGGGTAGGTGTATGCTCTACTTGATGTATCTGCTGACTTTCTTGAACTTAAGTAACATTCTCCCAGACCGACCCTTTCTGGGGGCTGTGCTGAGATAACCAGGTGTTCCAGGTGAGCCACAAGTGAGCAAAGCAGGATCCAGCAGCTACCAGGTGACCGAGTGACCCTTGCAGTGGGATAGGGCAAAGTCCCCGGGGAAACCTGCCTCAGCCACAGTGCTGCGTGAGGCATTAGGGAAGCGGTAGCCTGAGGCCAGTCTCGGGCTGACTGTCCCTAGCAGCACTTACAAGAGGCTCAGATCTCTGGGTGTCAGCAAGGGATGGCAGACAAGGGAAGGGAGAAAGTCTCCCCACTCAACTCCATGCACACGCCAAATGCACACTCTGATAACACATTTGTAATCTGCCAAGGCTGGTGCCTTTGTGAGTTGAGCAGGAAAAAAGAAAACATTTCCTATGTCAAAATAACAAGGCTTGCTGGAATGTGTGGCTCTAAACATTTGGAAAATCCTTGCTTATGTTGTCTTCTCTGGTCACAAAGCCCAGACATGCCTGTCTGAAGAAGGATGGACAGCTGCAGCCAATGAGGCCTGGGTTTCCACAGGCCAAGGGCAGGAGAACAGAAAGCTCAGTAGGAGCAAGCAGGAACCCCAGGTTGGATCTCATTCTGAAAATCACGTGGAAGGCAGGACCAAGACTAGAGCAGAATCACACAGAAGTAGCTAAGAGAGCCACATGGTACCTGTGGTTGGAGGGAAAGGTAAAGAAAGAGGTGACATGTGGTTCCCTGAGTGACAGCAGCCCTGGGTCCTTGCCAGGTTTCCCCTGGGAAGGATGACACAAAAGCAGGCAGCAGCATTTTTGGAGGTGGCTCAGGGCCTTCCCTCACTAAGGTGGTCACTGTTTCTACCCTGGGTAGACGGTTCAGGAAAAAAGGTTAAAGAGAAAGGCTGAGATTATGACAGTGAGACACAGATGGACATGGCAAGAAGGCACTATTCCAGAAGGAGAGTTCACCCTGGACAACAGGTCATCTCCTCCTGACCCACATGCTTTGTTTTGAAGATCAGCTTACCTGCCGTTTGGCAAAGTAATCCTTCACTAAGGAGCCCATGACCTGCTGCGGGGACTTGGTGGTGCACAGGTGGGGAGTGACGGGACGGCCCAGCACCCGCTCGGCATATCGGACCCAGCCTGAGGAGAGAGTCCACAAGGTCAGTCATCGGCCCCTCAGCCCAGGGAGAGGCCTGCTTGCGCCCCCGAACAGATCGTGCAGCAGTCCTCTATGGCTTAGGGGTGGGCCCAGGGAATTGTCAAGATTCAAGGCTACTGGGAAATGGAAGTCCCCTGCAGGTTCCAAGAGAAAGCACTAAATGAGAGAAATGTGAGTTAGGGCAGCAGGTCACCCCAAAGAGGGAAAGACAGCAAGCTTCAAGAAGTTAGCAACGAGAAATCCAGCATGCCAGTCGTGAGGTTCAGGACACCGAGACAAGTGGCCACAGCTTAGGCAGGAGAAAGCAGAAGCTACACACTTACCAAACTGTGCTAGTCTGATGGACAGAGCTATGACCGGCCACTTATTTTAGAGCAATGAAGAGAAATTTGCACTCCCTAAGAAAACCACCAATATGAAATTTGTACTGTGTGCCCTTCTGCTCTGCCTGGTTCACTCCCACCTCCCGAAAAGCAGACCTGATCGGGGGCCAGCTGAGCTCGCAGCCTGAGTCCACTGCAGGAACCAGGTTTGCCCCCCTCTCCTTGAGAGGGAAGGCAGTGAGTGCTGTGACAAAACCCACTAGCCCGGGCTCCTGATACACTCAAGGACGCAGCAGTGTGAATGGAGGGCACTGGAGCCCAGAGCTAGCTACTGTTGGGAAGGAGGCTGGAGACTGAGACCCCCCCAAGCAGGAGAACCCCATGGGAGCAAACTCTTAAGCCCTGGTGTCACCTGTACAAATGTCCCCGAACACTCTGGAAATACCTGGTGACAGAAGCCACTCAAAGATGCTGTAGGGATCAGGGTGCTCCCTAGTCTACCTCAGCTCTACAGTTTAAGAAGGGAAAGTAGAGTCATCGTACCCTAATCTCACTATATAACACAAGATGATGGCAGCAGGCCCCAGACATGGGCCCTTGAGGACATCAGCAGTGAGCCTAATGGAAGCAAGATCAGGCAACTTGCAAGAGGTGAAACAAGACAAAAGCCAAATCCAAAACAACAAAACCCCAAAAAAGCCAAGCGTGGTGGCATACACCTATCATCTCAGCACTTGGGAGGCTGAGGCAGGACTGCTGCATATTCGAGGCCAGCCTAGGTTACACAGTGAGTTCAGGGGAAACCTGGACTACAGAGCAAGATCCTGTCTCAAAAAGACTAAAACCGTTTGGGTTTAGTCTTGGAAACAAAACCCTCCTCAAAACAGAGGTTAGTAGAGGGCCCAAAGAGGATGGTTGGTGGCCACTGTAGCTGAGCAGGACAGTGGAGACCAAGGGGGCAGTCGAAGTCCAGGTCCTCAGGGCTCCTACGTGCTCCTCATACTCGAGCCCACGAACAGCAGACAGCTAACTTTGCTGCCAGTACTGGAAACTGAACCCAGGTAGTACTGAGCTACATGCCTAGCCACCACTCTTTTTCTTTCCAGTTTGCTTAGGCAGCATTTATGTGGGCCAGCCTGGCCTCAAACTCACAGCAGTCTTCCTGCCTCAACCTCTGAAGTGCTGAGATTAAGGCCTGCTAAATTACTTTAGCCTCAAAATTGCACTCTTCCTGCCTCAGCCTCCTGAGTAGCAGAGATTACTGGCATACACTACCATGCCTGGTTCAAGGATATTTTCGGTAAGATTTTGTTCCTGAGCACCTGCCATGGAGACTCTTGCTGTCAGAATGAAGAAGCCAGGCATGGAGGCACATGCCTGTAATCCCAGTGCTTAGGAGGCCAAGGAGGACTGTTGTGAGTTTAGGCCTGCCTGAATTGCATAGCAAGAACCTGTCTCAAAAGACGAAGACAAAGACAAAGAAGACGAAGAAGAAGACGAAGAAGGAGATGAGGGAGAAGACGAAGGAGAAGATGAAGGAGGAGGAGAAGGAGAAGGAGAAGGAGAAGGAGGAGGAGGAGGAGGAGAAGGAGGAGGAGGAGGAGAAGAAGAAGAACAAGAACAAGAAGGAGAAGAAGGAGGAGGAGGAGGAGGAGAAGGAGAAGGAGAAGGAGAAGGAGGAGGAGAAGGAGGAGGAGAAGGAGAAGGAGAAGG
>NDGN011247048.1:0-16792 GCA_002564285.1 Tympanoctomys barrerae | reverse complement strand
AAAAAAAAAAAAAGAATGACCCATCTATTAAAGCCATCACACAAAGTACGTTCTTCATGAGGTGCTAAGTTCTCAGTCATCCCAGGAGGTACCCAAGGACAAGTTAGATGCCCACCATCAGGAATGCTCCCATGGGGAGCCCTCTGTGGGATGGGAAATTAGCTTAGATGACCCTCAAGGTTCAGTTTCATGGTTAAGCTTCTCTGGTTAGCATTGGCAAAGGAGAGGAGAGAGAACATGGGATGGCAAGAGGAGAAGAGGTGAGGGGACTGGGCAAGAATAGGCAGAAGCAGGCTGGACCAAAGGGGGCCCTTGGGGAGAGGTCGAGAGAAGGGTGCTGTGGGCAGGGTTTGGGGATGACAGGCAGGAGGATGCCTGGAGCTGGGACCCCACTGACCTGTGACCCCTGCCCCCAGGGATGACGTGCCAAGCTCGGAGTTCCTATCTGGTGGATGAGGTGCTATGGGGTCACCGCTTTACGTCAGTGCTGACCCTGGAGGATGGCTTCTACGAGGTGGACTATGCCAGCTTCCACGAGACCTTTGAGGTGCCCACACCCTCGTGCAGTGCCCGAGAACTGGCAGAGGCTGCAGCTCGCCTTGACGCCCATCTCTACTGGTCCATTCCCAGCCGGCTGGATGAAAAGGTGGAGGAGGAGGGAGCTGGGGAGGGCGCAGGTGGGGAAGCTGGGGATGACAAGGAGCAGAATGGCTGCCTGCCTCCACCAGAGAATGAGTCTAAAGTGTGACCAGTTTTCTTCAGGCCCCTGTGGCAGACAGGGGGCCAGACACAGGTACATGGGGAGCTGGATACTGAAGGTGAAAGCGGAGGAAGCAGGCAAGGTCCCAGGGAATGGAGTGGCCTCTTGAGATTCCTGAGTCGAGGATCCCGTAGGAAAGGAGGGACCCCAGTTTGAGAAGAATGGAGGGTATGGAAGAGTGATCATACTTGTCTGTGTTTGACCTTCACATCTGTTCATGGGTGGACAGTCAGAAGGATGAACTTGTGGGGGCTGGATGGGAAGGAGGTGGCTGATGGACAGGCAAACAGGCTGCAGATACCTGAAGCACACCTTTGTGCAAATTCTAGAAAGGTGGGTTCCATTTTCCTCCAGCAGATGCAGCCCCAGGCCAGATGCATGGGCCTGGGGGACAGTCCCCATCCACCTCCTCAGCCAGCCTCCTGTGTGTGGCCCACCTAATTGGACACAGTGGCCCAAGCTGAACCAGAAAAGACTGGGTGGAGGTGGGCACAGATGAGGAAGGTGTCCTCCCAACCCCAACCCTCCCATGGTGAAAGGGTTGTAAGGAAGCCTGGAAAAGTGTCAGTGACCTTAATCCCTGGGGACACAGGGCTACAGGGAGCAGAAGCAGACTCAGCACTGGGGCCCTGGAGCAAAGGGGCGGCTATTTTGTGGAGTGAGATCTTGCTAGTAACACTGTAGAAGCAGGAGGGGAGAGGTTCTGAAGTGGAAGAAGAGCCAGGGACAAGATCGAAAAAGTGGGCTCATGGGGCAGATGGGAAACCCCTGGGAAAGCAGTACGTCCTTGGGGCATAGTGGGGAGGGTCATTCAGATCACTGCTGGGATGCTGAGGAAAGTGGACCTTCATCAGCCTGGGTTCCTAGTGCTGGGACCCAGAGCACATGGGAAGAACAGGAATAGACCTGTGGCAGTTGGACAAGGTCCAGTTCACACTGAGAACCCATGCAGTCTCTTGGAGCAGGGGATGGGAGCGTTTTGGTAATCAGAAAGGCAGAGGTTGAGTAAAGCAGAGGAAATGATGAAAGCCTGCAGTTGTAAAACTGCTGTGTACGAAATCACCTGGAGAGCGTGTTAAAACACAGATCACTGGGCCCCGCTCCCAGGGTTCTGACTCAATAGGTCAGGTGGAAACCAGAAATTGGCACGTCTAACGAGTTCCTAAGTCGTGCTGACGCTACTAGACTAGGGACCACTGCAAGGAGGCATGTAAGCTGAGGACCTCAGGGGTCAGAGAAATCTGAAGCGCAGAGCACTGTGTGGGAAAGCAGACCTGAGCACGGGCTGAGGAGCTGAACTAAAGCAGAAGCGGGAGTGACTACGAGAGAGGAGCAGAGTCCAGACTGCAGGTGTCTGTGGCCTGCTGTCTGAGCCACTGCGACAGAGATGTCTAGAGACACGGTCATCCCAGGAGGGCAGAGAAGAGGCAACGGGTCGTTTGGGAGGACCTGAGGGGCCTCCTGAGGAAGTGCAGCCTAGGTGAGCAAATCCTCTGATGGCCCAGCCAGGACTTTGGTCCCTCCAGCCCTGGAAGTCCCCATTCCTGTCCTTGCTTAAGAGTCTGAGCTGCCCGGGGCGAAGTAGGCACCGAAGTCTATCTACTGTTCCAGGCTGAGAGGTGGGGATCCTATGGGACATCATGTGTTTCCTAGAAGAAATGAGGTCATCCCTTCCCTTAAGTCCAGACATGGATGGATGTCTTTCTTCCTAGGTCCTGGGGTTACCTGGATCCCAGTCAGTCACAGCCAGGGTCCTCAAATGCCAGCACTGGCTGCTCCCCCAAGCACAGATGTGGGGTGGGACACAGGGAAT
This sequence comes from Tympanoctomys barrerae, assembly GCA_002564285.1. Taxonomy (NCBI): domain Eukaryota; kingdom Metazoa; phylum Chordata; class Mammalia; order Rodentia; family Octodontidae; genus Tympanoctomys; species Tympanoctomys barrerae. The sequence goes on along the minus strand of NDGN011247048.1, from coordinate 14,219 downwards.
GATCCAGAATTAATTCAGTGAAACAGAGGCGTCTGGATGCGAGGGGGTAGCTGCTCCGTTCCCACGCACATTCATTTAGCACTGAAGCCACTGCAACTAAACAGATGGAGAAACTGAGGCGTTCGCAGGCCCCTCCTGACCAGAAGTCACTGAGATGATGTCACACCTGTCCTTGCCACCACCACCGCTCAGGACACCACTGTACAGTACAGAGGCAGGAGACCCTGGCTCTAATGCCAACCCTGACTGTCCCTGACCAGCTGTACGACTAAGTTGTGTAGGTCTCTGGGCCTCAGTTTCCACATCTGTAAAAATGACTTAGCAAACTAGTAAAATTGAATAAATGCTACATAACTGAACCGAAGGAGACAGATTGGATGCCTCTTAAGGTACAGAACAATGAAGAATTTCAGGAGCAGAGAATCCAGAGGTAAAAGTGAAGCTGCATGGAGGGTGGGGGATGGCAATGTGCGCAGGTTCATCTCCTCTGTACGTGCAGTGGACACAGGCCCCTGGCTGCTACTGTCCCTGCCATCCAAGAGGCTGAGTTCTGGGGCTCCTATTCTGCTGCTGTCAGACAGAATAATTAAGGTCAGAAGGAACAAGACTGAGGCCCCAGGGCCTGATGGGAGGAGTCAGCCTCGAAAAGAAGACCCAACCAGCCTGAGACAGCCAGAGGGGTGTGGCTGCGGCTGGGAGCTCCATAGGAATGGGCTGGGAGCCATGTAACCTGGGAAAGGCTCAGGCTCAGCTGCAGTTCACTCTCCCTTCCCACACGCCCCTCCTTGAATAGGAGCCCCTTTAGGAGTTGCCTCAGCAGTGACAACTCTGGTGGCAGATGGGACCCAGGCACCCCCTCCTGGGGAGGGTGGCAAGGCTCACAAAGGCCAGATGGTGTTTATGATGGGAAGGGGCCTGAGTTGTTTAGAATAGGTTGTCTACGCCCAATAACCTACCTACCACACGCACCAGCCTTTTACAGCCTTGTGGCAGGGGAAGACAGCCAGACCTGGGTTTTATAAAACAAGTTTATTCACATTTTAGAAAACTAGTTCAAGGATGGGGAATGGCCTTCCCATAGGATGGATGTGAGACCAAGAACAGAAGGCCAGAGAGGAGTCTGGGAGGGAAGGTATGGGGAGTGGGGTTGTTCTCTCACCCTGGGTAGGTGCAGGTCAAATAAATTAAAGGAAGGGTGGACAGAGAGAGAGAGAGGACATACAGGCAACCAGAGGAGGGCGGGGAGCTGGCTGGAAGGCAGTCGGCACCTGCAAGAACCAAGAGAGCAGAGTGGAGTAAGTATGGAGCCCAGGGCAAGCAGGTCCCTGCAGAGCCGAGCCACTGTTCCTCCTCTGAGAGAGCCCCCGGAAGGAGCAGCTCACGACAGTGTAGGGAAGCCTAGGGGAGATGAAGCTGGGCAGGGCCTTTTCCTCACCTGCAGAGTGATCACCGTTTCCTTAGCCTCTTCATGAAGCAGCAGGTGATAGTGGCAAGGACGATAGCCCCCGTGACTAGGGCCACTCCCGTACCCACCAACATGGGCACAAATAGGGTATCAAGAGCTAGGTGAAAGAAGGAACATCATCATCCCCACCCACAGTCACACTGGGCCCGGGCCCCAGCCCCATGCTGTACCCCCCATGGCCCCCCCTCAGAATTCCTGGACCCACCATCCATGCACAGCCAGCCCAGCCCAGAAGCTGCCTTTCCTGGGCCCTAGGTCATACCCCTGGGCAGATGGCACTAAGGGGCTCTTCCCATTAATAGATGTGAGGAGAAGGATGGGAAGCTGGAAGGACGGGGCAGGGGCCACGGGGTAGAGTGTGGGCGTCACTCACCATGCGTGTAGGGGTAGACTGTGACAGGCCCTGAGCGGGCGCTGCCCGCCTGGTACCAGCTGTAATCTGCATGCTGCACCCAGGCGCTGGGGGCGCAGTGGTACATGCCTTCGTCCTCAGGCCCCAAGCTATGCAGTCTCAGCCGGTGAATTCGAGGCCCCACCAGCTCCACACTGATCGGGGCTCCTCCCGGCCGGACCCCCAGCTCTGCCACACCTTCCTGGTTCATGCCGCCCACCAGCTGGGCAGGGACAGAGCTCTGCTCCCCGTCCTCCTGTCGCTCTACCCACCAGCTGGCGGCCAGCCGGAGCCCAGGGGGGCCACCGCGCACCGAGATGTTACACAAGAGTGACGCAGTCTCTCCTCGGTACACAGTGCCCCCTGTTAGCTGTGCCACAGCCTCCAGCACCACACCTGCAGAAAGAAGGGCAAGGGTCAGAGGGTAAAGGGTAGAGGTCATGTGGTTAGAGCTGCTGCCCAAATAACCCCTGGGAAGCTCAGGGTAGTCCCCACCCCTGATGGAGGCAGCTTAGGGGGAGGGAGAAGGGGGCCCAGGCACAGAAGGTTCTGCATGCCCAGAACCCCACCAGAGGCTGGCCCCTCTCACCTTCCTCCCGCACGTGCACAGGGAGCGGACGAGAGCGGGCGCTGGCTGCTTCACGAAGCCGGGTCCCAGAGCCTCGAACGTAGGCCTTGGCCAGACAGCGGTAGGTGCCCGCATCAGCAGGCCTGGCAGCCTCCAGCCGTAGACGATACGTTCTGGATGCCACCTTCTCCATGGCAATGTGCCGGCCCTCATAGCCAGGGCCCAGGCTACCCACCCCTTCTGTGTCCAGCTGGGCTACCAGGTGGCCAGGCCCAGGAGCCCCTGCAGGTGCCATCTCCCAACCCACAGAGTATGCAGCGTGGCGGCCCTGTGGGGGCAGTGCCCCAGACACATTGCACAGCAGTTCCAAGGGTTCCCCTGGGCCGATCCGGCGCTCACCAGGGCCCACCGTCACTGCCAGCTGGCTGGCTGAAACACAGGAGGGGAAGGGGACAATGGCACAAAGGCGCACAAGCACCTGGTTCCTCACCTGCAATTCCCTCATGCTGGCTGTGGTTCAGACTCCTGCCAGCCCCTGTGTACATGACCCTCTCCCTAACTCAGCCCTGAATCACACCCTGCAGCCGCAGCTTTCCTCTCTCTGCTCCCAGTTTCTAGGTCAGGAAAACTGGTCATGGTGGCAGGTAGAGAGGGAAGTGGTCCCCTGGGGCTGCTCCCTCTATGGAAATGGGAGTCCCTGGAGCCTACCTAGGGCCCCTGGTGGGTGGCCACAGGCCCACTGAGACACCCGCTCCCAGTTCCCCAGCAGGATGAGTGGCACTCACACAGCATCTGCACATCGACTTGGGCCAGGACAGCTCTTTTCTCTGCAATCTGGGCCCAGCTGCCGTCAGGATCCTGAATCCACTCCGCAGCAGTACAGTGGTAGGTGCCTGCATCCCCTGCCTGGGTGCCTCCTACCACCATGCGGTAGCGATCGGCTCCTCCCTTGCTCAGATATAGCTCCCCAGCAGTCAGTCGCTCGGCATAGGGAACCCCGGCCTCCACAGCCAGGTCAGACCGCAGCCCCACCACTTCCTGTAGAGTTGCTCGGCCCACTGGCGCTTCGGGCACAGCTCGTCCAAAGGACACAGCCAGGTGTGTGTGCTCCTGTGTGCTTGTCCGTGCCAGGCAGCCCAGGGCCAGCTCCTGCCCCTCATACACTGCCAGGCGTGGGGGTGAGGTTGGGGCCTGGCGGCCTCGGGGCCCTGGGGGGGCAGGTGACACCTGCAGCGTATCTGGAAGAACTGGAGAGGGCAGCAGAAATGAGGGAGGGCTGGGAGCTCGCGGCCTGCTACTGTTTCCCAAGACAGACTGAGCTTCTCGAGGGCAAAGGCTGCAGTTGTGCCATTTCTTCTGGAAGCCAGCAGTGCTAGCAGGCTGGGCACAGCCAGGTGCTCAATAAACACTTGTTGAATTGCACAAACCAGCCCATCACCCTTCACTCTTTTTTTGACACTGGTTCTTGACTGACACTCAGAAAAGCAGCTGTCTTCCTTCTCAGAAGAATCTAACTTCTACCTTCTCTCTACTCTCCCCACCCTACTGCCGTGTCCTGTCCTCCCAGAATAGTCTGTTCAAACCACCAGCCTTCCCCATCCTCTGGGGAATGGGGGGGGGTGCTGGCCAGCCTGGGGACACTTCCCCTTCTCCCAGGAGATAGCCCAGTAGCCAAGCAACAGTGACTGCAAGGAAGAAAACTGGGTTTGGTCTCACACCAGCCACTGATTCATCAGGGGACTTTGGAGCAAGACTGGAGGCCTAAACTTCCCCAAATGCAAAACCTAACAGTAGTCAGACCACTCTCTACCCTGATTTTTCTGCCCTGACAGCAGCAGTGGCCCAGCCCAGCCCAGGGTCCCATACCTCTCAGCTCCACTTTGCCGCTATAGCTGCCGAAGTAGCGGGTATCAGTGGAGGGAGTGTAACACTCATAAACGCCTGCATCCTGGGCTTGCAGGTGGGCAATCCTAAGCAGCACAGCATCACCCTGGAGACGCTGCACCTGCACCTCACCAGCCGCCACGCGGGGTGCAAACATGGCATAGGAGAACTGGGGATCTCTTGTGCTGATTATGCTCATTGCGACCTCTGGGGCCTCAGACCGGTATAGGAACCACTCGAAGTCTTGCTGGGCAGGGCCCTCGTAGCCACTGACGTTGCAGGGGATGAAGATAGTGGTGCCAGCCACACGGTACAGAGGCCCCTTAGGGACCAGCACCTCCCGGGCACAGCACCCGATTCCTGTGGGGAAAAGGAGTTGGTGGCACCTGAGTCCCTGACCATGCCCAGCTCCACTAGCACCAATCTTGACCCCTGCTGGTGAACAGAAAAGCAACCTAGGGAAGGCTGGCACACAGCTGGCCCTCTTCTGCGAACAGGGAAGGGATGCAGGGATGCGATGGATCTGGGGCTCAAAGAAGTGATACAGGCCCAGCTTTGTTTCAAAACCCAGGAACATCCCATTTCTAGCCGGCCAGACAGCACCCCAACAGAACTGTGTGTCTCTGCTTCCTGGCTCCAGCCTGACCTTATCTCCTTGACATCATTCCCATTCTGAGGGACCTGTTGGCTCAGCTGTGTCACCTGGGCCAGACAATGGAGCCAGGGGCCTGCGCCTCGGGACAGGGCACAGGCCCATTAGTTCTCACCACACACTGCCCTCCCCCTCCAGCTGTGCTATGAGCTCACTGCTTCTCCGTCCCACAGGGCTGCCAAGGCAGCTGGGTTTCTGGGGCAAGACCCAGGCTCTGCCCAGGCCTGGGGCAGAAGATCCCCTCCCCCCACTGCCGACAACCTTCTGGCCAGCCCAGCTGATACACGCAGCTCCCCTCCCAAACAAAGCCTTCATTTGCATATGAGCTGCACATTTACATATTGCCCTCCCTTTCTCTAGGGTAGCAATGAGGCTCCAACTGCCCCTTCCCATCTCAGTCTCCTCTTCAGCTCCCCTCACTCCACCCCAGCATAGTCCTGACAGTCTTGGGGCACTCAGCTTCTTCCTTCCCTCCTCCATCTTTCCATGGCTCCCACTAGAAGAATCACAGAACCTCAGAATATAAGGGTTGTCAGTCTCCTCCCATCCTACAGATGGCAAAAGTAATACCAGCGAACTATAATGTCTGGGCCAAGATCCTGTGTCCCTGTGAGGCCTCCACCACCCTGCAGGTAGGAGGAGGGAGAAACTCCAAGACAAGCTCCCAGGGGTGGACCTCACCAACCAGCGTCACCCACAAGCTCCCAGGGAAATATCCAAGGCCCTTCCACAGAGCCAGAGGAAAGCACCTAGGAGTCTGCGCCCCTGACCACCAGCTCTCAGCTCCTCTCTTCCTCCAGCTGTGTCTCCAGGTGAACTCATGGTTGGTGGGTTGGGGCACAGGCGGGAAGTCAGGCCCTTGGGTTGAGCCCCAGTGCAGGAATGGGCGTGTGACTCAGGAGGGCCTTGCTCCAGGCACATTTGTTTCATAACCGGGGTGAAGACAGGCAGTCAAGATGACATCTTCCTGGCTGCCTGGGGGCAGACTCTGCAAGGAAACCTCCCTCCTACCCTCCTGGCTCTGCCACTGCTGATGCTTGGAGATCCCCATGGGAAAGTCACCCCCACAGCCTTAGGAGATCAGCTGCCCCTCAGCTCTTCCTCCCAGCCAGGAGCACCAAGTCATGGGAGCAAAGAGGCCTGCTCTGGGTTGGGTCTGGGATCAAATCCCAGCCCCAACACTCAGATGTGCTCTCTCTGGTGGGGGACACCATTTGTCCCTTCTGAAAGAAATGTCTGGGCTGCAGATAGAAGAGGCATAGACAGAGGCAGCCTCTTCCTCTCTCTCTCTCTCTCTCTCTCTCTCTCTCTCTCTCTCTCTCTCTCTCTGTACTCCCTTCCCCTGGGCTCCTCTCCACTCCACAAAGCCCACTGGGGAAAAGCAGCAAGTACTAAGCAACCAGGCCCCGCAGCTCCTCCCTCCACGTTCAACCATCTGCTTCCCAACCAGGGCCCCAAGGATTCACTGTGGCCACCAGGGCCCAGGGACCTGTGGAAGAGAAGAGTCGACTTGGGCCCACTGTGGAGCTCTGGTCTAGACACTGAAGGCAGTATCTCTGTGCCACACTTCCCCAAACCACTTCCTAGGGGAAGCCCTCCAGTTTAAGACCAAACCAATTCTCTCGTCACCACCCTCCCGCACCCACGCAAAGCTGGCCAGAAGACTCCACCATAAACATCCACCAGGGCAGGCACCGGGTGCTTGGAGATCTCGGTCTGGGTTTTTAGAGCCTGGCTTCTCTTAAAGCAAGAAGGCTGCGACTAACAGGCTGTGACAACCCACCAAGTGCCATCTGGGAGGGGGCAAAAGGGCAAACCGGAGCTTGGCCCGGGCTGGAGCTGCGGTGGAAGGAGAGAGCCTCAGATGAAGTGTGTGGAGTGCAATTAGGAAGACTTACTTCAAAGATCGTGGGCAGAACCAGTCCCTGGGCCTGCAGCCAACTCTGTGGCACTTACGAGGTCCCGCGGGCACTGCCCACGCAGGACAGACACCCAAGACCAGGCCTGGAGCATCAGGGTGCGACCCGGGTCGGCCTGCTGAGAAGCGGGGCCTGGCGGGCTTGAGGCGCACTGGGGGAGGGGTTTCCCCCACCGCCCTATTGCCCCGGCATTGAGCTGGGGAGTCCCCACCCTCCCAGAGACTGGCTCTGCGGGTGGCCACAGAAACAGGCGCGAAGCCCGTCAGACTGAAGACACACCTGCGGGCGGCGGCGGGGGCGCCCTGGAGGACCGCCGGCACCTGCCCACGGGTGGACTCGGAGACTGGGCGGGACCCGGCTTACCCAGCATTAGCAGCAGCGACAGCGGCGCGGGGCCGGGGGCGCCCATCCTGCGTGGTGGGCTCTGGGGAGGCTTCCAGCGGTGGCGCGGGCTCTAGGGGGCCGAGGGCGGGGGGGGCGCATCCCCGGGTGGGGGCAGGAAGCGGAGCGGCGAGGCGTGGGTGCGCGAAGCCGAGGGGAGCCGATAAAGAGAGGCCAGGTCCCCTCCTCCTCTTCTCCTCCCGCCCCTCTCCCTCCCGCCCTCCGCGGCTCTAGGGACCATTCCCGCCGCGCCCCGACTCCGGGCCCCGCCCAAGCCCGGGCCAGACTCCGGCGCGCCGGCCTCCAGCCAACCCAGGCTCCGCCCCGAGTCCCCGCCGGGGCCGGACGGACTCCGCGAGCTCCGCCTCCGCCGCTGGCTGAGAAAGCGGCCGGGCCTCTGCTCCCAGAACCCGCCCGCCTCGGGCGCAGCGTACTGGGACCCGCACGTGCCGTGGGAGAGGTGGGTGCGGGCGCCCGGGGCGGTCAGGAGACAGCCACGCACTGGGAACCCAGGCAGGATCGAAACCCTAAGGATATTGTTCTACTGGAAACCCTAAGGTATAATAGGAAGGGGACCCAGGAGTTCCCAAAGCTGGGCAGTTAGGGGCTAGGCCCTTCTCAGCCCCGATCTTTGGGGTCACCGGAGACGTTTGCACCCCGCTCCCAGGTCAAACCCAAAGGAAAAAGGGCGAGGACTCACTTCCTGGTTGGAGGATCCGGGCTCATATCCTAACCTTCCTCCTCCACAGATTCCCTGATCTTGTTGCCGGTTACCCAAAGGGATTTGCGAAAATTGATATTATGTACATAAATGTTTGACACAGGGCAGCGGACACGACAAAGGAGATGAGGTTTGTTTGGATAATTTTTAACTGCTTCGTAAGAAGTTTGGTTTAGTTTAGACCTGTGGGTTAAGAGAAGGAATCTCGTGGCCACAGGACTGTGCTGGGAAAGCTGGGCTTGCCCTATTTCCCTTAACTTTGAAGGCAGAGATTGGGACAGACAAAGGGAAGACAGGCCAGGATGGGGTAATGGGACAGCCGGTCTTTCCCAGCGCCTTTGGTGGGAGGCCAGTGCAGGACTTATCCAGCACCCTTCACCTGCGTCCGCTTCCCACTCCCACCTGCTTGTACAGAGGAGAAAGCTGAGGCCAAGATAGGGGAATAGGCACAGTTCAAAGCCCCCAACCTTCTCTTGCTGTCCCCAGATCTGGCGCTGTGCCTTCCTCAGAGGTGTCACCATGGAGTCACCAGGGACGCCACAGCCAGCCACCCTAGAGAAGCCAGAGAGTGACAGGATTGTGTGGGGCCTTGAGGGAATCAGAGGCTGTCGACCCTGGCCTCTAGGACGGGGAAGAGCAAGCGCTGTTCCTCCCCACTTGGACCTATCCACAGCCCGATTTCTCCAGATTCATGTCTCCAAACTTTCCAGGCCTTGCAGAGCTATGTGAAAAACGGAAGCTACAGGGAGGCTTCCAAGGAAAACCACTTTCCCTTTAGATGAGTGGATTTAACACCTTCCCCATCCTTAAGATTTAAGAGGTGTTAGAGTCATAATTGCAACAGATGCCATTTATGGAATGCTCACACAAGAAGGTCATCTTGGGTATTGTTTCCAGTCTTCACTACCTCTTTTACAAGATGATGTCATTCGACAGCAGACAAATCTGAGGTTCAGAAGGGTTAAGTATCTTGCCCAAGGCCACACAGCTTTTCATTGGCTGAGGTGTCCCCAGATCTGCCTACACACCACCAGCTCTCCTTCTAAGCCTCCCCACCCTGTAAGCTCATTCAGTAACAAATACTGGCTGACCCAGGCTTTGGGTACGGCCATGTCCTGGTAAACAAGGTGGCCATGTCCCTTCCCTCTGGGAATCTCATCACTGTGCTTGGTAAATGTGCCACATGACCAGTCCGAGGCACCAACATTAGGAAGGAGTTTTTCTGGGGGTTAAGGTACCACCCCTACCCTGTGTCTTGGGGCTGGGAAGGAACTGGGGGCAGATAGGGATGGAGGGCCCGTGTTGAGGTAGGAGGAGAGCGGAAGACCAAGCTTCTTCACAGAGCCCCTCCCAAAACTGGTTTTCGAAGGTGGCCAGCAGAGGGCGCCCGTGGTCCAAGATCGACTCAGCCTTGTGCCACTTATGTAACCACGAAGTCTGGGGGAGGAGAGCAGATGCCAGGCACGAGGTGCGTCACATTCACAGCCGCATGTACCCACTGACACCGAGAGGAGCTCAGCGCAGAAGGGCGTCACGCGCACACGCAGCAGGGTAGTGGGCACTCATGCTGCACGGGGTGGAGGGGACATGGTGTGTTCACAGGACACTCTTGTGTCTACTTACACCACCCATGAGAAAACGCAGGCTCCCCAGCACCTAGGCTGGTGCCCTGCGACCACCGAGCAGAGAAAGGAGGAAGAGAGCCTTTCATCAGCCTCAGACCAGATCTCAGGGACAAGGTGGAAAACTGTGGCCCAGAGAGGGGCAGGTGCAACAGTGCCCTCAAGGAGCCAGGCGCCGCGCTGGGCTGTGTTGTCACAACCTCCCCACCAGTCTCCACCCACACCATGTACTACCAGGTGTGGGCATGCGTCAGACACCAGACTCGTTTCACATGCTTATTTAATTCATTTCACCTCCGGGTGACACCTGTACCAGGCTCTGAGGTGTCCTGAGCATTATTAGAGACTATCAAGACCCACACACTGCCCCCAGGCAGTCTGTAATCTGCCTGAGATGACATCCACCGCAGTCACCGTGGAGGAGATGCGGCCCTCGTTCACAGACAGGACCGTTACAGTGTTCCGACCTGTGCCAGGTGTGTAAGTGATCTCATTGAGTCCTCGCAGGAACCTGCTATTCTTATCCTCTTGAGAAAACGGGAGGCATAAAGAAGCTGAGGCACTTGTCCAGGGCTCATGAATTAGTGTCAACACCCTTCCATAGGATTGGCTCACCCCTGTTACATGATTTTTAAAAGGCAGACCACTAGAGACAAAGGCGAATATGACCCCAGTACACAAGTACACACCACCAAGCTGTGGGAAGATACTGCTATGGAGACCAAGTGACAGCTACTCCAGTCACTAAGATGGAGTGACACAGACCCACAAGTAGTGCTCAGTCCTCCCTTCAAACGTGTACAGACCCAGCCTCATGGGGAGCTAAGGATCACACACAAGAGCACTCTGTCTGTGGCACTCAAAGCCTTGACCTCACAACACAGATCAACTTTTCACACCCTCCCCAAAGAGAAAATTTTCTGGTGTTTTGCTAAAAGACTCGAGTGAAGGATGGGAATTTTAAAAAAGATAAAAACCTCCCGCTCTCCTGGACATCAGCCCATGCAGAGCCCTACAGAATCAAAGGTGTGTGGAGAAGATAGACAGACATCACGTACCTTTAAGCACACTCACAGAGCCACAAAGCTATCACACACACACACACACACACACACACACCACCTTCCTCCCGAGGGCCAGATGCCTGCACATGTGGGTCCACTCGTGTGCACATGTGTACATGTTCTCTGACCCCACCCCCATGTCCTGGCTGAGCCCACACTCCTCCCCAAGTTCTTAAGTGACCCCCCCCAAGCCACGGGAGGGTGGCACAATGCACTGGAACCTCAGTGTGACCCAGCCCTGACCTCCGAGGGGTCCTGCCATGTCTGTACCCAGGATCAGTGCCAGCTGCTACCCACTCTGTAATGCCATGCCGGGATTCCTCTGAGCTGGAATCCCCTCAGCCCTCCAGTCCCAGGGGGTGGGCAGGTGGGCCCAGCCCAGATGCTCCCTATGGTTGGTCTCCATCCCAGCTGCCAGAGAGATCTGCAGGAGCCCACACAGGTCCTGAGGGAAGTCAGGGACTGTGGGATGTCGCTTCTCCCTCCCACCCTAGCACCCCAGCAGTGGGACCTGAACCTTCGGAGACAGGAGACGACAGCAGTCTGCCTAGCCAAGGTTTTCTGGCTGAGAGCTGGAGATTGGGGTGGGGAGTAGGTGGTTAGCACCAGGTGGCTGCCTCTGCATCACTGAGGTTGAGCAAGAGACAGAGGTAGAGAATGGGTCATTTACAGGCGCTCTTAGCAAGGTATGCGGAAGTAGTAACCACTGACAGGACTTCTCAAAGGCCTGCTTTGTGCCGGCTACTATCTTACATACCCTGCACATGCTCACTCGTTTCACAACAGCCCTTGGGTTAAAAAGTGTGAGTGTCACAGCTGGATGTGTGTGTGGTGGTGCTCACCTATGATCTCAGCATTCGGGAGGCTGAGAAAGGAGGCTCACCATGAGTTCCAGGCCAATCAAGCCTACATGGTGAGTTAAAGGCCAGCGTGACCTGTGATTCAAGACCCTGTTTCAAAAAATAACGAACCAACTTTGTGATCATCTCTGTTTTGAGCTAAGAGACAAAGGCACAGAGAAGTTATGCCGTTCAGTCACGATCACACAGCTGGTAAATGGCAGCACTGGGGTGCGAACTGACAGCCCAGTTCAAGTGTTCTGAACATTCTTCCTGCTTCCTTAGCCTGCGGGCTCACGCTCACTCACATTGCCTCTGTAAGCTTTGGAGATGGCTATCTTTTTCCATTCATGTCGCTCCAGGTTCTGAGACACAGTGAGTGTTCCATAAACTTTTGTTGAACAAACGAACATAGTTCTAGGACAAGGGTGGAGGCGGGGGCCACGGGAGTTGTGTGCGTGGGCCTGAAGGAGCGAGAGGGACCCGGGGCATTTCATGTGCACACCCTGAGCCTTGTGCCCTGGATGATGTAGAGGCTGGCTTCTAAGAGCAGAGTTGTGGGACCCTTCAAAGCTCCCCAAGAGTAGAAAGAGCAAGGAAACCTGGCCTTCCATATTCTCTGAGGTGGAGGGGATTCTGTATTCTCCCCTCCATTCAGAGCAGAGGCAGGGGACAGGAGGAGAGCCAGCACCCACCCCCCAGCATGGCCCCACTCGCCACCCACCCCCACTCCCGTGTTTTCTCCTCTCCTTCCCCAGGGCTGCAAGCTCTTCCTTGGCCTCCTCTGCTTCCCCACCTGAACGCTGTAGGAACCCAGCACCCCTTGGCTATTCTGGCTGAAGAGTGGACAATTCCCTTTTTCCTTAGTCCAACTGAAACAAGGATGGAATTTTTCCAAAAGGCTGCTATTAGGAAAGTAAAGGGAAAACAAAGCCAGAAATAAAGATTACAAAAACAAAGCAACAGATGGAACAGCGGGGGTGAGCAAGTCTGGCCCTGAGAGTGAGTGTGAGCCTGGAGCCCGTTGCTGCCTTGCCAGCACTGTCCTGATGCCGGGTGGCATTTCACTCTGTACTGTAATGGCAGGGCTCTGCTCTATCTTCCTCTGCCTGGGCTGGGAGCTCCTCAGGGGCATCGTGTACTGTGGTGCTCAGCCCCAGGCCTACCTCAGCTGCCTGATGAGGAGACTTCACAGACCTTTGCAGAGTGACTGAGCAGGGATCTGGGAACACGAGAAGGTGACTCTGGTCAGAATGGGACACGGCTCTTGGGTGTCTCATATTTCCCCTGAGTCTATCTTACAAGGTATGATCAAAATGTAGGGTGAATATTTAACTTGTTTAATTGTTTTTAAAATATTTTATTTATTTATTTATTTGGCACAGAGTCTTGCTACGCAGCTCAGACTCATAGTGACCCTCCCATCTCAGCCGCCCCAGTATTGGGATTACAGGCCTGTGCCACCACACTCGGTTGCGGTGGCTGGCTCAGCATGCAGTACCGAGGATCGGACCTGGGTCCTTGTGCTTGCTAGGCAGGCACGTAGACCACTGAGCTGCCTCCCCAGCTCTTGTGGTAAGACCCATTGCTGCTAAGCCTCCCTCACAGCTCTGCCTTGCTCTGAACACATCTCCCCATCATGCTTGCCGCTTCCTGAAGCAGTTCTGGAAGCCCTGTCTTGCATCTTTAGCTGAACTGCTGCGGCTGCCTTGATGTCCCGAATGTCCTGAATCTATTCAAAACATTTGGCTTTTGTGGTCACTTTGACATCAGAGAAGAGGCAGAAGTTGTGCAGGACTGTGTTCAGTGAATGAGATGGAAGAAGATGCACCGGAAGGATTTTATGAGCCTGTCTCTTGGTTGGACCGCACTGGGCAGCAGTTTTCTCTGCACTTTTAGTTACACTTCAGAAAGACGCACAAGAAGGCTTCCCGAGCTGCTTCAGGAGTGGCACCATAAGTGTGTTGGAGGCAAGGGGGAGGGTTCCTGGGGGAGCTAATGGTGATATATCTTGCTCCGTAATAGTTTTTAAGCATGTAAACATTAACTGTATCCACAGCTGAAAGCTTCTCCCCTTTACAGAACACAAGCTTCTATCCCTCAAAAAACAACCGAGGCTGGCTTCTTGGGCAGCCCAGGAAGGGCTGGGCTCTGTCCTCTGGGGAGAGAAGGTGTTGGAGATCGGATCCAGCTGAAAAGGAAATCATAGTCCACAGGCCAGGACATGGGGAAGCAGGGGCAGAAGGTAATAGCTAACATCCCCTGAACATACTAATTCTGAATAAAACCCTATGCATTCAAGCTACGACGGAAATGGAAGTTCAGGGAAGCTAAAACATTCTGGCCAATGAGTTGTTGACCTGGGATTTCTTCTCTGGGCACCCTGATTCCACAGCACGAACTCTTGGCTGCATTATTGGGCTACATCTGTATAGTTGAAATCAGTAAGTGGGGAAGGATCTGGTGTCTAGGGGAGGACAAGGGCATGGAGGTCAAGTGAGATGATGGGGCATCCGGGCAAGCAGGCCTGACCCCCAAGTTGAGGCCTGAGGCACCAACATCGAGTGTCGATATGGAGGATCTGGGTTTCCATTCTAGCTCTCCCAGGGAAGGGTACTGGCCCGAACAAACCTAAATATTAAAGAGTGGGGCAGGATGCCAATCTGAAGCTCATGGACAGAAAATAAAGTTTATTTGTCCCCAACAATGTAAA
>NDGN011247043.1:0-10009 GCA_002564285.1 Tympanoctomys barrerae | reverse complement strand
AGATGTTCTGCTCCTGGACTAGCTAGGTGGATCTATCCTCTACACTCTCTGCAGGGATTGCAGTTCAGTGTTACACCCCAGGCATGTATGCCAGGCTTGAGCTGTGCCTGTAGGGGGCAAGGTGTAGGGAGGAGAGGAATTCCTACTCTGCAGGGGGGGGGTTGTGGGCAGGTGCTATGGAGTGGTGGGTTCGTCCCAAGGGGGTGGGAGAGGGTCTGGCCCACTCTGCGCCTCAGCTGGGACTGGTCCCGCCAGGAAACTCTCCCACACACTCACTGGACCTGGGCTAGGACTGGGTCTGGGGGTTCCCAGAATGGGGCAGAAATTCCTACTTGGCGGGCAGGGTTGGAGTTGTGCTGCGGAGTGGTGAGGGGCATCCCAAGGGGGAGAGGGTCTGGCCCACACTGTGCCTTGGCTGGGACTGGTCCCGCCGGCACAGGTTAGCAGGAAACTGTCCCACACACTCACTGGACCTGGGCTGGGACTGGGTCTCTCAAAGAGTGTTTGAATGGTGTTGTTCAAGATTTGTAAGATTTGTATAGACTATGTCTGTGCAAGAGAAAAACTATCACTTTAAAATATTCAATGAATAGAAAAACTTACCTATTTTAGCTGCCAGTGTCCTCCAGGATGAATGAAGTCTTTGAAGCAAACACACACACACACACACACACACACACATCATTTTGTCCAACATAAACAAAACTTTAACACAAATAGAAAACCTTATTTTCAAAAAAATAAGCTTTATTCAATTTAAAAAGTGCAGGTTTTCTATTATGAAAATAGATAAGAGTTAGAAAGAAACTCCTCCAGAGGAGAATTTTGCCTGCCTAGCATCCTACACACCCAGCTAGGTAACAAACACACATCTTGGATTTTGGATGCAGGGAGAAGAAAATCAAGGTGCCTGTCTAGATATCTACAAGGATGAGATGCAAGAAAAAAAAAATATGATGTGAAAATATTTGAGAGGGAAGAAGAGATTTCTTAACCATCTTTGTAAATTGGCAGGAAAAACTTAAAATACAGGTCTCGAGATCTTGTTAGTAGATTTACAAATGAATTTCAGTGTAAAAGCAGGAAGACATCCTCCCAACTGATTTAAGGTCAAAAACATGTAGACAAAAGGTACCAGATGAATTTTTTTGGACACTCCCATATAGACTCAGGCAACCCAATAAGTGGTAACATATGCTGTGTAGAACATACATATTTAAGCAAAACCTTGGCAGTGCAGAGAGGGATGCTTGTGACTTCTAAGATGCTTGGCCATGGGGGTCTTCTGTCTGGCTTTGCTTCCCTGGATACTGCTAGAACATAATTTCATACATTTCCTTGCCTTACTAACATATTCTGTTTAGAAGTGCTCCTGTTATGTCTCCATTAATTGAGCTTCCCAAATCTTCTATGTATGTTTTGCTTAGTGTTTAATTGACTTACTGCTCAAGGAGAGAAGTGTATTCAAATATCTATGACAAGCAGACACTTAATTCTAAAAAGCATTTTGAGGCTATCTCATTAGAAGCATGTAAGTATGGAATCTTGTATCCTCAGGTTGAAGCTTTTAGCTTCACAAAATGTCTTTTCAAATCAACATAAATATGTATTCCTTAAATTTTACTTTGTACTTATAATCAACACTATGAAATTCCAGTAGATTGCCAGCTTCCTTTGTTATTTTGTGCATGGTGTGACTTTTTCCATCAGTTAGGTTTCGACTCTGAATGTAAATCACCTCTTTGCCCTCTACCTGGCAATTTCCTGTGTTCCATTTGCTATCCTTCACTACCTTCTTTTAGATTCAATACTTTTGATTATTTTAAACTTTACCTCTGCAAGGTTGGTATTTATGCGTTCTACTATACCATTTCAATGACTTCTTTAGTCAATATTAGAATTATTTTATATTAATTCTAAACTATGTCTCAATAAAAAGTGCTTCAAAGTCCTTAAGTATATTTGCAAACTCATTCATCTTGTATTACTCCTACGATGTATTTTTATTTGCCCTACATCTTAAAGCTCATGAAACATAATTTTCTTTTTGTGTAGTGACAGGATTTGAAACCCAGGTCCTCACACACATTAAGCATGTCCTCTTTCCCACTGAGATATCTCCATAGATAGATAAATTACTTTCTTTTTTTATGACGTTCCTATATAGATGACACTCACTTCAATTTTCCCAGGTATTCATCCTTCATTTATTTCTTTATCCTTTGTTCTTTTTCATTTATCTGGAAATTTATTTCTGAAATCCTTTTCAGCACTGTGTATGTATGTGTGTGTGTGTGCATGTGTGTGTGTGTGTGTGTGTGTGTGTGTGCATTTGAGGTAAGAAAATGGTTAGCATTTATTATCTTTTAGTCTTATTTTATAAGAGGTTTTGGGGGTTTCCAATATTGATTTTTTTTATTTTAGAGAAGAGGCTACAGGGTTCAGGGTCTCACTATTAGATGGGACTCACAGTGATCCACCTGTTTACAGCCTCCCAAGAGGCTGTAGGATTATAGGAATGTGCCACCATGCCCTATATTAATTGGTATCTCAGTGTGCCTGGGGGCAAGGCTGGCATAGCAGGTATTTTCTCACTGAATATAAAATTTGTTTATGAAGTCATAAACAGAAAAAAATTAATATTCTGTTTTAAATGACTTGAGTCCCAAAAAAGTACATAGTCTTTCTCTTCTATCCTTTGAGAACATTTGTTAGTTATGTGTTGGTTTAACCCAAACATGTACATTTATGGGTGTGCAAGCATCTAACAATCAGGAAAAAGACTTGGTTATACATTTCGGATGATGTGGTATCAAATAGAGACACATGGAATCAATTGATGTATGTTTATTACATTCTGTTTCTAAGAAACAGAAACAGTAGTGGGTGTAGGTCTGAGGGGCAAGAGAGAGAGTGACAGAGAGAGAGGCTCACAGAGAGAGAGAGGGAGGAAAAAAGACAGAGAGAGGGAGGGGGAGAGAGAGAGAGAGGGAAGGAGAATCTTGGAAGGTACTTGCCAGGCTGTTCTACTTCAGTGCAAAAAATTGGAAAGTTTGGAAACAGAAAAGTCAAGACCCAGGGAGGCATTCATTTTTCCCAGGGAGTTTGAAGGTAGAATTTCCTCTTATTTAGGGAACCTCAGGCATTTTGTTTTAAGATCCTCATTGGGTTGAATGAGGCATAGAGAATAATCTGCTTTACTCAGAGTTTACTGATTTATATTTTGTTTTAACAAAATTTATCTTCACAGAAATATCCTGACTAGTGTTTGACCAAATATCTTGATGATATGGTCTACTCAAATTGACACCTAAAATTAACCATCGTTTACGGCCCATCAGTCAGGAACAAGCCAAAATTAGACAGGAGAACATTCCCTGGCTCCACTGAAAATCACTGACTTTTTCACAAGCGCAGTTACAGGGCACCTGGTAAAGGTTATAGATTTTAACAGCAGAGAAACTCATACTGAATTATGTTTATTCCTGCATACAGTATATGTGCATTTGAATATTTTGTGAGTTACTATAGAACTAGTAACTTAAGCACTGCAGATAATACTGTGGTACTTTTTCAAATCCCCTTTGAAGCCAATGGTCACAATTCCTGAGTTTTTTGGAGACTCTGCTCCCTGTACTCCAGGCTTCTTCCTCAGCACCACCCCACTCAAATTCATGATTTCCCTGGAGAGTCACACTCTGCCTGGCCACCAGCCCAACTACCTCCCTGTAGTTTGGAAAACTCCCGCTACAAGTTCAAAGTTCTGCAGAGAACTCCTCACGTCTCTAGCCACATGTAGGTCAGCATTTTTCCCTTTGTTCAACTTTCCTGGTCTTCTTCTGGTTCTACTTCTCCAGAGCACTTCCCTACCAATGTCTTGCACATGTCTTAGCCCTGGGAAATAGAGATGTGTGTGAAAGGACTCTTGGTGCGCTTTCTCAGCAACAATGCCTGGAAGGAATGAGAAACAAGACACATTGACCGTGATATGAATGAGGAATTTGGAGCTGGGGCAGCTTTTTTGAATGGTCCCCAATTGAAGCTAAAGTCCTGGGGACTTGGTATCTCGACTCAGAGTAGTCACTGGATACGTTTGCCCCTGACAAGGGCCCTAACTTCACTTGGGTGGCTCTTTCTCAACACAAGGAAATCCTCGGAAGAGATTCTGCTTTGTGCCACAATCAGGCAGCACTTTACGCAATCAGGGGGATATTTGCTTGGTCCTGAGGGAAGACGAGACAGCACACTATACTGTTCACTACATCCCTCAACTCTCTGTCTCCAATTTTAGTGGCCGATACCAGGAGTGGTCCTTGGCTGAAGATGTCATTTTGGCCCAGACTCTGGATGACAGGAGTCTGCCAGTTGATCTGTGTGTGTGGAAACCACTGCTATGCAAGAGCAGGCAAGTCTTTCACTACAATAAAACTTTCACAGAGAGGGAATAGTAATGGAAGGAGATGTGTTGGCTGCTGAAATTCATCCACCGAGAATGAAATCATAAATATAAGGATTTGGGAGGTTGGTAGCTGTTGCTAAGCACCAATAATTTGTTAAAAGAGAGACTGTCAGGCTTGGGGAGATTAATTACTAATTCAGGCAAAATATGAAAGCCAGAGAATTTCCTTGATATGATTTCCCTATAGCTAGAAGGCAAATAGAGCAAAGAACTAGGCTCAGGATTTAATTTTAAGAGTAATAAAGCTTCACCGATATTTTTCAGCCCTGCTAGGCCCTCTATGCAAATGTGAGTCCCCAAACAGGGAATTAGAAATATCTTGAGACTTGGGATTAGAATACCTGGGAATACACAGTTCACAACTTTGAACAGATACCATCCATTTAACCCACCTGTCCCTCTAAGTAGCCACTTTGCTTACATGTAGTACATGCAGAAGCTTGGGGGGGAGGCACATGCTTTATAAGTTGCTCCCATTTTAATGTTCACCCTGCTGCCTTAGACACTGACTGTGCTAGATCATGCAAGGAAGAACATGAAGTGGAAAGAGGTAAAGTTCTTACATGTGGAATCCTCATAAGATAGGATGAATCAGGCTAGGGGGGACCTGGATAGATTGTCAATGTACTGGCAGGATGGATGTTGGAAGACTCAGAAAAGCAGTGGCCCATGGGAAATGAAATGGGAATGCAGAGTTGCCATGGCAGAGGACAAGTGCATAGGAGCTATCACTTAGTTGCTCCCCTGTGGTACAGCTGACACATAAAGCAGAACCACTGAAGCACGGCCAAAAGACCTGCATTAGCTGATGGACAAGAGCTCCCATCCACCACCAGTGACCTGACTAATGTCTCTACCAGGGCCTGATCCATGTGTTATAGAGACTGATGTCCAGCACTCAATAAGGCACCATTATTTGAGAATGATCAGGTATTTGGTGGCAAGTTTAGACATAAACTATCCCTTGGAAGGGGCAGTGATTCACTTTGACCAACAGCCACAATATTCCAGATATAAATTTTCTTTTCCTACTCATGAGGCATTGGCTAACCAAATGTCAAATTTTTTGGATTGTTTGGCCTGCCAACAAGAGACCAATTTCTCAACAATGTGTGAGTCCTACTTCACACCAAAACACCCAAACGCTATGGATGCAACACAATACAAAGTAACAGAAAGAGTGAATCAGTTCTCAATACATGGCACTCAACATAAATCCCCATATACTGTGGAGAGCTGTGTTACCAGTAGACAGAGACTACATTGAGGAAGCAAGAGGGGTTGCTTTCTTTCTTCCAAGTGATTTATAAGGGAGATTTGTGTTTCTGTTTCCTCACCTTTGGCCTTTTGGCTTTAGAGATCATGATTCCCTGAAGAAGAATATTGTTTCCCTAAGATACACTAACAGTTCTATGAACATCAAGTGCAGAGAGGCAGGGTTACTTTAGACTCTTACAAGAGGGAGCAGCAGGGAGACAAAAAAGTCCCTGAACTAGCAGGAGTCATTCATCCTTACCAGAAGAGGAAGGAAAGGCCACTCCTGCCAAGAGAGGGCAGAATGTGTATGTCAGGCAGTCAGATACCTTGCGGGGGCTTCCCTTGGTGCTCCTGTCCACACTAACATAGGAAAGTAGAGTCACATAGTGTGAAGTGGACATGGAAACCAGGACTCAGATCCCTGGGGATGAAGGTGTGTGTCACACAACCAGACTAGCTTACATGTAGGTCATGCAGAAGCTTTGGGAGAGGCACATGCTTTGCAAGTTGTTCCCATTTTAATGTTCACCTCCCTGCCTTGGATGCTGACTATGCTGGATCATGCAAGGAAAAACACGAAGTGGAAAGAGGTAAAGTAGGGTGGTGCTACCTGAAAAAAAAGAATCTTGAATAGATAGTAGAGGAGGAGTTAAAAATTATCACTGAAACCTGGAGACACACACACAAACTTTTTTCTGGTAATTTTCCCCAGAAGATAAGACCAGGAAGAAATTGGAGTTCTCCTCAGACAGAGTGAACACTGAAGCACAAAAAAATTCCTGCAGTGCAGAATTGATCACGTTGGTGCAGCAGTGGCACGATTATCAGCTACTGGTAGCCAAGTCCCATCCCCTCAGAATGTCTGCTTTTCTGCTCAGGAAGCAGCCTACTCAGGTTACAAACTTTGTGGGCCTTGGAGAGTGGTCTTCTGGTTGGGGATTCAAAAGCTAAGTTCTTTCATTTAATGAGAGGTAACTCCAAAGACCCCTTGCCTTTTTCTGTATTCAACTGAGGCCTGCCATAACCAAATGACAAGTCAGTTTCTTCCTCTTGCCAATCCTGTTGGTTCATCACCAAAGAGCCTTTTCCATAACCCCCTGCAAGCAAGTGATCATTTCCAAGAAACCTAACTAGCATGCGGACACATGTGGAACTGGGGCACCAGCTGGCCTGCTTCTGTACCTGTGGCTCAGTGCCAGAGAGAGGATGACTAGGTACCTTATCTGCAAAATCAGCATGAGACCTTGATCTAGTGAACTACCGGATTTATCTTCACAGAATCCTCAGTCTAGCCACTTTACTGACCATAATGTTCATAAAGGAATGATTTTTTTATCTGATTGAGTTTGATATGATATGGAATAGGATTTTTTTAAGATAGATGCCCAACTCTATGGATTGATCTAAGATATATGTGTATTTACTGACAAGAACACTGGAGAAATAATATTTATAGCTTACAATAAGGTCATTAACAAGCATTGGAGAGCACAACAGATCAGATTTCCTACCATAGGCTCAAGAGTATTGTCTTCTTAAAAGATACACTTTGTCTTTATTGAAATTTCTTAGAACACCATGTTTACAGTGGTAACAACATTCTGTAATGACTAGAAATTCGCTTATATTACTAATCTGGGGCTTTTACTAGATACCTCTTGAGCATAAATAAATAGTGTGTCTTCCCTATTCTTCAATTCATTTCCTTTTATTCATTTTGTGATGGATGGTATCCAAACATCTCTTCCCAATACTGAATGTATTTATTGATGTTTTTTAAAACTATGTTTTTCCCCAGGATGTGAAATTTTAAGACATAACTCATATCATTTCTCTGATCTTGCTGCCTTTTGCAAACACTCCCAAATTAATGATTTCCTCTAAGTTCATTGACTAATTGCCAGCCTCTCAGACTGCCAGCTAATATGACTTTTGCTAATATTGCATACAAGCACCAACCATGTCCTTACCCAGTGTTAAGTTCCAGTGATCAGTGTGTTACTGAATGTTTAACACTACCCAAGTGAAATTCATTGCATAGGTAGACTTCTGCACAAATCAAATTATTTTTGCAAAGAAACAATCACTTAATGATTAGAATGAATGATGGCCCTTTGGGAGGCTGAGGCAGGAGAATCATAAGTTTGAGTTTACCAGGGAAACTTGGGAAGTTCCTGTTTCAAAATAAAACAGAAAAGTAATAGGAATGTATTTCAGTGTGAACGCCTGAGTACACAAATACCAAAACAAGTGCACTAAACCTGTATTGGTTTAATAACACCACAGTCAATGTTACTGCAGTGTTCTCTTTAGAACTCCAATGTGAAGTTGTGATATAGTCATCATCTAAAAAAAAAAAAAACTTTGACAATGAAGTTTAATTTTCTCCATAGATACAGAATACTATTTTAAAGACAAGGAAACAAGCACAAAGATTTTATTACATACCTGCAGTGTTAAGTTCCTAGCCTAACCATTCCATCCTGCTAGACCTCTACAGTGGGAGGCAAGTTGCTAGGACATGACTGACAGAAAGAGGAGCACCTGGGTGACACCACCCACTTCCCCACCCACTGCAGACTGGTCACACCCAGGATCTCAACCCAGGACCATGGCCTTATCCCACTCATCCTCAGTGAGATTCTGTCATACCTGCCCAAATCTTGTTTCTCCCTGTTACTGTTCTCTCAAACACTTAGAAATAAATCCATCATATCACAGGCAAAAGGGTCATGAAACTCTGCTGTTGTACATTCCTCATTAGTTTCCTGATGCCCCAAAAATGAAGGGCAATCCTATTGTAATGATGTCTGGCCTCTGATTCTTTTCTTAGACTCATCTTCAATTCATTTGTCAACCCAGACCACCCTATGCACAGGTCTGTTCAAGCTGTACAAACTTTGTTGTCCAATTATGAAGCACCCTTCCTCTCTCATGAATTCAGCCCTTGCCTCTCCCCTGTGAAATACATTGTGCTTCCAACGTTTTATCCAGGGAAACTGCTCCCTGTAGTCTCCCTTAGATACATTTCTATCAAAATGTCTCTGCAATAAATTGATCTGATTCCTTTGTACTTCTGTAAACTTACTGGGGACAGGTCCCCTGTGGGGTCCCCAGAGCCTAGCACAAGTGACTTGTGCATTTCTCAGTGCGCTGATATACTGTCACATCCAGCTTTCTGATTGATTTGGAAAAATTTTTATTAGAACTTGGAAAATTTACAGAAATTCTGGTGAGAAGAAACTCTTACTTCTATGATGTTTTAACTATAGCAATATCCAACAATTTCTATTATTAGAAAGTGATTTCAAATAGCTAAAATTCAAAAAATCTAAATTTCACAAATAAAAGTATTCTTGGAAAAATCCCTGATATTTTTAGCAGGAAATCAGTTCCCACAAATTCTACCATCATTTGAATAGAATGCAACTGGCTATTTTCTTGGAGTTTGTCTCATAAATTGTTTTAATTTTAGGCAAGATAGCCAACAGGAAGTAGTCATGAAATAAGAATGAGACCTTTTCACTTCAGTCTGGAGAGGCCCTCTGTACAGAGAGAAAGCAAAAGGAACAACATAGAAAAACATTGTGCCTCAAATGCAAAGAAATAAAAATAAAACAGAAGTAAGAGAATTTGTTTTATTGAGAGACCTTAGGCAATGAAGAATCTTTACTTTCTCACAAGCCAGCCTCCTGGGATCTTCGAAAGGCAATACTCTAATGTAGTCATGCAAAGCTACACGTCTGCTATTATCATCGCTTCTCCATATGAGAGTCTCATTTAGCTTATAAAATGAAACTTAAAAAATACAGATAGAATGATATGTCCATTGTGAAGCTCTTTATAAACATGATTGCTTAAATTCATATCTATCAGAAAGAATATATATGTTATATATATAATATTCTCAAGACATTTCAAAAGAAATACAACCCATTATATAACTTATAATAGTTAATTTTCAAATAAAATATGTATAATGTTCTCTGTAAAATCTTTATTTTTTATTTTTTATTTTTTTTTACATTTTTGCCATAATTTTATTGATAAACACACAGCAATGAGACAGTTTCAAATCAAATCGGTAAGACAGTTTCAATAAGTAACACACTGTATACATTCTTCTTAATGGTTAGTTGCTATACAAGATGAGGACTTGATATCCTATTTACAAGCTCCATTAGAACAAATCATTCTATTCATTAATAAAATGTAACTATATATCTTTTTTTTTGGTTTTTTTTTCAGAATTTTATTGATAAACAAATAGCAATTAGACAGTTTCAAATCAAA
>NDGN011247011.1:0-14093 GCA_002564285.1 Tympanoctomys barrerae | reverse complement strand
GTAAATCAGATAGATGGCAGTTTTATGACCGCGGGCACACCTGTCCATATTCACTTTGCCCTAACCTTCACTCTGCTGGATTAAGACAGAATAATCTTATCGCCTAAACGTCTGTGTATTTTATTTTAAAAGTAGGTAAAGATGTCGACCCAGGTGACGTGAGTAAATTTGTCATAGATGCTGTGCTGCAACTCACAACCTGCTTCAGTTTGAGTCATGGAAAAGAAAGAAACATGACTGAGTCTGGGCTGGAGGTTTGTTCTCCTTGAGCTGAGCAGAAGCAGACGCTTGGAGCCACGAGCACACCGAGCGTGCCCATCTAACCGGCTCCCTCCTGGTGAGGCCATTCGCACAACAGTGACAATGAAGCGATGCTGGGAAAGCCCGAGAAGAGACAACGACGGAGCTGCCAGATTCTGCCTGCCTTCTTCCACAGCATGCCTGGTGCTCTGAGGCCACGGATGGTGGCTCAGTGGGCACCACAGAAGGAACCCAGAATGAGGACTTCCTTTGCCAGGAGTGCCAGGGACTTGTGCTGATATGCAGGAGTCTCCCCATCTACCAGGAGAGGAACTTGTAGCTTGTTGTCATCTATTTGATTATTTTCTCATTGCACTAAGGCCTTCTGGCAGGATGAGTGTGGCATCCAAATGTATACAAGGTATGGTAAAAATGAGGTGACTGCGCAAACAAAAGATATTATAATAAAAGACACGGCCATTAATCCCCCTCAAAATACTCCTCCCCCTTGAGGACTCTCATCCCACTGCCCTTGCCATCTGAAGCAGGGCTGGGTCTCTTGTGTGTCGCACCCTCGTGGCTGCCCTGGTGTCCTGAATCTATTTACACCCCTTTATCTTTCATGGTCTTTTGACTTCTGCGATGAGCCAGGAGTCTCGCGGTGCAGGTCCAGCGCCTCAGGTGAATGCGGACACACGAGCTATGTTCCCAAGCTGCCTCTCGGTGGACGGCCTGCGGCAGCAGCAGGTACTGACACCATGCAATGCCCTGGATGGACACGGAAGAGGACTTCCAGGGCTGTGCTAGCGAGTGGCCTGCACTGTGGGTGAGTATGTTGGAAGTGGAGAGTTCTGAGGAGGACTAATGGCAATGTGTCTTTTACTGCAGTCAATATTTTTAATCTAAATATTCATTGACATTTTGATCAGCCCTCACGTGTATCAGTTTCTGTGTGAAGGAAGGGGTTCCTGACACTGAGGGTGTCTGGCAGAGGTGGCGTCCTGCCCGGATGCTGGCTGCTTGGGAAACGGGTGCAGGCTGACTGCTTTTCCCCAAGTCTCATTGTGTGACTTCATTTTGGTACCTGGTATTTCACCTAATGAAAATAATATACAAACTTTTGTTGACTACTTATAGGAAAGAAATCAAAACTAGTCAGTATTGGGTGTATTTTTAGATACAACTGAAAACAGTAAGACATTACCCAATGCAAAGGCACATGAACATTTGCTGCTAAAATTAGTCTTAGTATTTTGAATTTGTCAATTCAGGAGAAAGACACATCCTGCAGCAGGTCTACCTGGGGCAGCAGTGTTGCACCAGGATGCTGGGTCGCTACGGATTAGGCGTCACCTGCTTACACGAATGCTTGCTGTCTGTCGGCCTGAGAGATGGGTGCAGGCCAGGTCTAGTGCAGCACCATCGGGGAGCACGCCCACTTCACTTCCAGATCGTGCTGGGTCTAGCCTTTGAGCCCTTCCCCCAAGCAGTAAGGTCTGCAACTCTATGACGTTCAATGTTTTCCTCTGTGAAACACTTGAAATGATAACGAGATTCCTGTTAAGCCAGTCACTATGGTATGGCATCATTTCCCCATTCAAACACGCCCTAAAGATAATAAGATAGACGCTATATATGTCTTTAAAAATGAGAACAAAAAGCCGAATGAGTATTTCACACTAGAGGTTAAAAATACAAAGTGTTCTAGGCTGATCGAGTGCGCACGTGCTGGAGCCCAACCAGCCCACCCATGATCCGTCCTGCCTAAAGAAGCTGCAGATACAGAGGGATCGTAACTGAACAACGAACTTACTTGTGTGGCAGCTGTCTGCTATGGAATCTGTCTACGAGTGAAATATAAAAAAATATTTACTCAGTTAATTTCTTAAAAGAAACCCCTCGAATTTGTGGTGACAGAGTTACACCATGCCACATTGACTGCTTCAGAGACCATCTCAGGAAAACCAGCCTGCACAGTTTTAGGGGCCATCACTACAGCAGTGTTTCTACTTAGGAGATTTGATGGAGCTGAGGTGACGCAGCCTCATCCGGCCAGGGCAGCCACTGGCAGTGCAGAACGAGGAAGCTCTGACCAAAAGGAAGGTCGAGGTCAAGCCCTCCCGCAGGTCTGCCCATCTTGTCCCAACAGTTCTTTCCTCTGTTGGTCTTAGCACAGCAATCATCTACGATTATGCTTTCAGGGATGACGCTATTCGACGCCCCCCTTGGGAACACACGTCACTCAATGCGACTTCTCTCATCACATTTCCCAACAGTCTCAGGATGAAGCAACAGCGATTTTAAGACAGTTCTTGTGGACATGTTCCTTCTCTGGCCAAAGACACGACTAGTCACACCTTGCAAGTGAATCGTTAAGACACTGAGGAAGCCCTCCACATGCAGTTTAGACACCTTCGGTGAATTATTTTAAAACCTGAGGTTTGGACCACACACACGCACGCACACACACACACACACACACACACACACACACGGCTTTTGTCTTTCAGCTTTAACGTAATTCTGTTCTCCGCTCACGGGAGCGGGCCTTCCTTAAAGCTACCCTGCCAGATGATGCAGTGCCTTGCGTCAGCTTATTAATCCGGAGCAAAGTGGTTGTTTCAAACCAGAGAATCATGCTTAGGCAGGCCACTTATTATTTAATGTCTCTTTGCAACTTTAGTTATTTTAAGACGAGGAGGATACAAATGGGCTAATAAATCTCATCCTCATCCTGTTTATGCAAGACACAATGCCCCATCTCTGAGAGTCACGTAGGAGCAATTTGAT
Organism: Tympanoctomys barrerae; assembly: GCA_002564285.1. Lineage (NCBI taxonomy): Eukaryota > Metazoa > Chordata > Mammalia > Rodentia > Octodontidae > Tympanoctomys > Tympanoctomys barrerae. Next base: position 11,063 of record NDGN011247011.1, on the reverse strand, counting down.
CTCCTATATACATCTATATAACGCAACACCGCGCCAATCCTCCTCAGACAAAAGTCTATGGAGTTCTTGCCACTTTTTCTTTTAATAAAAAATTTGAAAATGTCATAGTCTGGATTTTGCCTGGAGACCAATAATGGCCCTTGCCAACTCCATAAAACAGGAAGGTGGAAAACTGTTCCTTCGATCCACTCCTGTCTCTAATAATCGAAGGTCTCTGTCTGGCCACAGCAAAAAATACACCCTCTTCAGGTCAAGGAACAGAAGAAATTCCAGAACTTTCCATTTTGTTATGATGGTTTCCAGTATGAGATAATTAATGCCAAAACAAACTCCAGAATTTGTTTTATTCCTACAAAGCCATATGTGGAATCAAGAATCCCCCAACTTTCCGTTCTGGTAACTGTGTTGTATTTTTAGATCTAAACTCCTGGGTTTTCAGAGAAAAAAAGTCTTCATCTTGCTCCTCTTTCTTCTCGATAGTCAAAGAACCTTTATATTCGCAGGGACAACAGCGACAACTGGTCTCACATTTTCCCAGCTGAACTCACTACTTTCTGATTTTTTTCATCAGGACCAAATCCTCAAAGTATACTATAAACTTCTTTTCTTTTTCTTCCCTTTGCCCCTAGCAGGAGCAGCAGCTCCTTCTCCACACAACTCCCCTCGGGGGCCTGGAAGAATCAAGCCGTTGTTCCCGGTGTGCAGCTCGGCACACAGCTGGTCCGCAGCAGTGGACCAGGCAGTGCGCTGTGGCTCTTGCAAGCCTGGGGACCAGGTGGCCTTGTGTCAAAACAGACTAGGAGAGGAGAGTGCCTGGCAGGCCATTTGCCATGTTAGCTGAAGCGCTTCTCCACTTGGCTCCCCGCCAGCTCCGGGGGTGTTTCTCACCCTGGGGTGTGTTTGGGCCCAGATCACGCAAGCTGACATCCGCGTGGGTTTTCTGTCTTCAGAAATGGAAGCTTAAAGCCAGCTACAAGGCTTCTCTCCAGCTCACTGTGGGCCCGCTGTATTTCTGAAGGTTGAAAGTCCCAAGGGGCTTGTGGGCCAGGAATTGTCTCCTTCAAGTCCATTTTTGTTGAGAATACGGTCTGCAGTTTTGCACCTAGGGGGCTGGGCCTCAGGTCTGCCGGGCTAGGATAAGTGGATTGTACTTTGAGTATAACCAACCTCATAGAAATGAATAAATAAGCCACCAGGCTTAAACATCCAAAGCTGGAAGAGGACCTAGGGAAACTAGAAAAGCTTGCTAAATACTTCCCGGCAGCAGAGGTCAACTTGGGAGCCTTTCTACATGCCCGGCGACTGATTTACTCCTGACTACATCCTCCTAATAGTGCCTTGAGCTTCCTCTTACTCACCTACCAAGTAGGTAGCAGAGACTCAGCCCAGATAAGGAGAAATGTTCAGCTACTGAAGCGAATGCACGCAGGATGTGAGCACAGACCTCAGGGCCCTGCCGGGGCAACAGTAGCTGTCCAGCCACAGCGGACATACAGGTGCGGCCAGAGCATGGCAGGAGAGGCGTGGCTGTCTGGGTTACTACTGTCCTTGTGATGTATAAGGTCACCCAGGGAGACAAGAGGGCAGGCTGCGATGTAAGTTTAGTTTCTTGAGGACAGTTGGGACACTGAGGAGGTCTGGTGAAGAGCGCTGACTCCGGAGAGATTCCTGAGCACAAACCCTGTCTCTGTCCCAAGTAAACTACTTTAGGCAACTTGCTAAAGCTATTTCTGGCTATCTTTCATCAGCTGTGAGAAGCAGGTCTAATAGCAGTGTGTATCTCTCAAGGTCACTAGGTTTAAATTAGATTGTCTATAAATAGTGATCAAAATAACTGGCAATATATGCTCAATAAATAGCAGTTATTATTATTTTTATATAGCCAGTACAGTATATTTTATGTAGCTATAATAATGTATATTTCACATCACTGTAAAATAAAAAAAATTTAAAAATTACTTTATGGTAACTAAAAACAGTCTCGTGTATTTACTACACAGAGCTTCATACATTTATGCAGAATGAGTTTAATGGAAAGAAGGCAAAGATCTAGGTTCTCCCTTTGTCTTTGTTTATGTCCCTGATGGGCTGCACAACACTGGGCACGACCTCCGCTGACTTCCGCTAGGCTACTTCCCGCGTTGCGTCAAGGCGCAGGCGGTCTCCTCCTGCTTCCAGAGCTTCCCAGCGCGATGCAGTGCGGCACGGCTCGGCACACAGAAAGCACTCACTTCCTAGCAGTGTTTCCCTTCAGCGACTGAGATTTAGGCAGTTTAAGCAACGTGCCCCGAGCTGCAAATTCCTGACGCACAGTGATAGTCGGGTCTGGGCAAGTGTGCGCTGTGACCCTAGTCCCTTCGGCCAGGGAACCATTAATGAAACCAGTAACAATGGTCTCCACTTTACCCACCCAAGCACAATCCATTATAAAAAAAAATATTAAATCATCTCATAAACAAGAATGATTATTTTCACTCCTAAAAAGATTAATAAGTGTGAGAAGCTAATTTTAAAGCTACAGTTAGAGATTAAGCCAATATAAGTCTGTTTTGGAAGGAAGCTTTTAAAAGGCCAGAACTCAACTTTGCAAGTTAATGGGATTCAAGTTTTCAATGCTTTCCTTTCTCCTTCTCTTCAACTAAATTCAACTCTGTATTTTTCATCTTGTTCTTGGCGTCTTTCCAGGTCACCTCTGTTAAGAAACACAAGGCCCTTGGCACTGAACCTTGGGACCGTGCCCACAGCCACCTCCGAGTGTCTGCTCACCTACCTTTGATACTGCCTTCAACACCTGACTGAAGACAAAGCAGCGCTTGCCGCCGAGGCTCCTCAGTGTACGGTGGGGCCTGATCCCCATCGGGGCCAGCGATCGATGGCATGAGCAAAAAGAACAGAAAGCCCCCAGATAGCTCAGGATATCAAGACGGGGCAAGCAGATTTCCTTGAGGGAAGGAGAAGGAGCAGAGCGGTGCCACCGGGAAGGCAGGGCTGAAGCACGGCAACCACTCTGCTGATGTATTGTTCTTCTAAATAATTCGGAAGCATCTAGCTATGCTGGTGTCACGTAAATCCTTCTCAGAGATAAAAAGGTTTTATTTTTTATGCGTGTATATGCTTTTAATATATGAAGATTTTCATTTTGATATGATATTCTAATTTAAAATGTGGAATTCTTCTTTGCTTTAGTTCTTTAGAATTGTGTATGTTGTTCATGACCCTGGTGGTCGCAGTAAAAAGCCCTGCAATTCCCACCCCGAGTTTCATAAGTTCTGTGTCTCTCCATATGGTAACAATATTACTGCAGCCAAATTCCTGCTACCAGAAACACCAAATAGTTCAAACTTAGCCTCCCACCCAGGGAAAGTTTCTTGTCTCTCACAAGTAAATTTCTTTCTAAATTCCTGGGAAAGAGCTATGATACAAGATGAAGTACTATATTTTACTGCGTATAACTCATTGTTCTAGAGGAGAGGGGCGAGCACTCACACAGAAGTGGGGCGCCGAGGGCATGCTTCTCTGTCACACAAAGGCCCCACCCGCAAAGCTTCAAAGAACAGTCACGGGCACTGCAGCAGGCTTCCGGGCTTCCCCTCCGAACAAACACTTTCTTATTCTAGAAACGCAGCAAGAGTTCTGAGACAAGAAGGCACGTCCACTGGAGACTGCATGCAAGCCGGGGGGCTGCTGGGGCCTGCGTGTTCTGACAGATGTGTCTCCTCAGGGCAGACGCTGCTGGCTTCAGGTCGAACTTTTTAGGTAGCAGATGTGATGATAAAGGCCTGGGAGGGAGCGAGGTAGCCGAGCACTTTCTCTGCTCTCTTGTTATTTCATTGATTACTTAGAAAAGAAAATCATTTCTTGCTCTCTTTCTTCATTTAAAGAGAATATAATCCAACTAACCAAAATCTAGACCGTTTTCATTTTCAAAGTTTTATTAAGAAAAGCTTACTTTGCAATTTCATCAGGCAAACTGTATTTTTAAAAAAATCCCTGGAGCATAAAGCACTAAGTAGGATATCATTTCCTAGACACCTTTCTGTGCCAGGCACTGTCCTGAACTTTTTCTTGTATATCTGACCTCTTCAGTCACCCTCAGCGGTAGCTGTGATTCCCACTTACACATGGGAAAACTTACTCATCTATAGCCCCTCAGCTCCTAAGTGGAAAATCTCGCACGCAAGCCCAGGTTGCAGGCTCCAGTTCTTGTCGCCAAGCAGTGCTCAACTTCCCACCCAGCTCTGAGGAAGGCGGGGACTGGAGACCCTGACGCTGACACTGGCCACGCTGGGCGCCCAGGGGCAGGGAGGATTAGTGTCAGGGAGGTCACGAAAGTAAGGAAAAACTCAACTCTAAGGTAGGGGCAACAGAAGGATTGCCTCTTCACGGAGAGCTCGCGCTGATAAGGATCTAGGTCAGTAGACGATAGCAATCATTAGTGGGGTGCTTGTTACGTTAAAAAAGCAAGCAAATAAGCATTCTCAAGAAACAGAAGGCTACTCGTTGTGCAGTCCGAGGGACCAGAAGAGAGGGGCAGGCAGACCGGAGGAAGTTAGAAACAGGTAGACTGAGAAAGAGGGCAGAAGGGGACCGCAGGAGCAAAGCGAGGGCGCCAGGCTCGTCCTGAGACGGCAGTCGAGGTCCCTGGCTCACGCGCGCCTTCAGGGCCTGCCTGGGTGCGCCTTGGCTCTCCCTGTAGTATCGTAATTAGGAGTATCAGCGTCACATTGATGGACGCTAATGAGCCCGCGCAGCTTGGCCTTACGCGTGGCAGTGGCGTCTGAGATGCCCAGCGCATCGGCAGCCCTCGCGCAAGCCGCTCGGCTCACCCCCGGGGTGCGCGCTCCCCACTCGCGCACACTTGCCGTCTGCTTCGGCAGTGCCCACTGTGCCAGCCGCCTTGAGACTCTGCTGCCAGGGATCAGGAGCCAGCAAGGCACTGGAAACCAGCGTGAAGCTGAGGAGGAGGAGAGCGTACCCTTCTGGATGACCGGGAAAAGCCTTCAGGGACAGAGCAGCCCGAGTCGCGGGGCTCCCCTCCCAGTGTTGTCAGAAGCTGGACCCTGCCTTACCGCCAGTCCTGTGGAGGCAGGCGCGGCACACCCTCAGCAGAGGCCCCTGGGGAGTTCCCTTAAGCGGCGCCTTGGGATGCTGCAGCACGCCCAAGCTCCCCTCTGAACTTTCCCGCCGCCGGACTCTGAGCTCAGATCAAGTCTCCCACGTTGGTCTATAAATATGTGGTGTGTTCAGGCCTGGCGCCTGCTGCTCTTGCCGCTCCACCCCGCCTGGCTGACCACTCTTGTCTTCCGGAGGGCCTGACCGCGCCATCCGCGCTCATGGTCAGCTCTGGGGCGCAGTAGCTCCCAGGCCCTTGGCATCCCAAGGACGCTGGAGTGCTGTCCTCCACGCGGAGACCAGAGTCGAGGCTGCCCTCACCATCGCAAGGTTGTCTGCGCCTCTCAGATGTGCCTAACGTCCGTAGGAGGCCCCACAGACAGAGTGCAGAACGTGTCATTACAAATAATTGAAGTTATAAAACAGCAAGAGTCAGGAAAAGTTGGATTATTCTGTTGAGGATCTGAAGAGTTTTATGAGAAGGACATTGAGAATAAGCAAATAAAGCAATCATATAACTTAACAAATTTTTGTTAAACAAAATCTTTAGTATTTGGATGAATAAAACCCTAAATTTTGGAGAGTACATTTTCCACACTTATGACAATGAAAGTCGGTCTTAAGCTGCATAGAGCTTTTGCAGATTATTAGTCAATATTTCCACTAAAAGGTCTTTCTGTGAAAAGTTGATGATTTAGTACTTAGTTCTAAAAAGGAGGGCGGAGGAGGTAGCTCAGTGGCATAAGTGCCTGTCTGACAATTGCAAGGTCCTCAGTTTGATCCCCAGTACCAAAAAAATAAAATAAAGTAAGTAAAAAGGATATATATATATATATATATCCTTATATATATATGATATATGATATGATATTATATATATATATATATATATATGATGCAGTAAGATATTCTATAAGACCTTAAGAGAAATTTCTACACGGGGATCGTAAGCCCTGCCACCCAGGAGAGCACACAGGCCTATCACATTTTCAAGAGGCAAAGCGGTTTTAGCAACAGATTGAGCCCGGAGTACCTGCTACGGAGTCAGAGCCTCAGTAGATAGAAGTTTTCTCATGAATAAATGCACAGGGCTTCTGGGCCAGACGGAATACATCGCGGTTTATTACACCTCCCAACACACACGCTAAGAAGCTTAAGGCGTTCAGAGGACACTACCAAGTCACTACTGTGCAGAGCTCTGAAACAAGTTTTCATCTCCTTGTTCTTAAGCCATTTGCTTGTGGCATAGATATGTGAGAAGGTAAAAATCCAGGGCAGGGTTGGGAATTAAGAACGATTTCAGTTCAGCTGCACTGACTACCAATGACACAAATATATTCTGTGGGAGTAATCAATAAGGATTATACATTATCTTGGCTTACCAAGGAAGGTTGATTTTAAGCCAAACTGGCTCCTGCTTGACGAGTGTGGTAACTGATACTCTCTTCATTGACCAATGTTGGGGTGAAGGCTACGAAGCACTTTTAGATATTAGCACATGAAGGAAGGAGGGAGGGAGAGGAAAGCAAAGAAGATTTAGGATCAAGCTTGAAAAGGAAAGGAGGACAAAGTATTTAGATGGGAAAAGGCCTCCTAAAAGAGAACTAAAACTCAACAGACCTATAAAACCAGTCCTTCAGCTCTTGTACGTAATAAAGATTTTTTTCAGCATGAAAAATGATGTGCCTTCTAGTAAGAATTATAATTACTTCATGAAACAGAAAGCACAGTGTATCACCTGAGCTCAACAAGCACGGTACAGTAAGTACGGCGGGGCAGGACTCGTCCTCAGGGAGAGGCAGAGGGATCAGAAGCTTGGGATGGCATCTATCTGGAGTCAGTTTCTTTTCAACTAAAGATGTGGAGAGAAGTCCCTCTCCCTGAGGGACGAGAACGCCGATGTGAATAGGCTCCTTTCTCTACCTCTTTCTTAAAGCTAGACTTTTTCTTGTGTCAAGCATCAAAAAGATTTTCAGTATTTTAACTTATAGCAAACAAAGGCTCAAAAATTTAGTACACAGATCTTCAAAGGCCTCAGCTTCTTTGATTAGCCACCACTACTGAAAGGAGAGGAGCTCAACATAAACCAAGTTAAAAATTACTAATAGAGATGCAGAAAATTTAAACACTTGAGTACATGAGCTGATATTTGTGAACAGTTGGGTTGCAGACACTGAAACTTAATAACCAACATTAAGTGTTGTAAGGCAGGGTTAAAAGAATGATCTATACATTGTCAAAAATAGTTATTTAAAAAAAAACTCAAAGAAAAATCAAGGGAAGATTGCCTTCTTTTCCCGAGGCGTAACAAGCCTGTCCTTTCTTGGGCTCATGCTGTATCACTTCAATTCTTTGCACTGGGGCTGACCTGCTGGAGAAAGGAAAATGTCAAAGGAATAGAGGAAATGGGAACACGGGAAGGCTTGAGCCACAGTGGAGGAAGCACAGTGGCGCGGAGTTTTAATTTGTTCATTTGGTTACTTAATGCACGTGTCATTCTGCAGAGCTGGGTACAGACAGAGCACAGCGTCATGTTGTATTTTATGCTCCATAAATATAAACCAAAACAAAGTGGACATTAAGAAAATGGATACTTTACTTAAAAGCAAATAAAATGAAACCTCATATGAGTTTTTCATTCTACACATTCTTTTGACTTTATGCACAGTTGGTTCAGCTCTTTGGTCATCTTTCTGTTGTTCATCTTATTCTAGGTCTGCATGACTAGTGGAGCAAGTGTATTCATGAAGAGACACTGAGCTACAGTTTGACGTACAATATTATGATTTTGAGTTTTTCTGTGGAGAGATAGATGGCTGGTAGAACTGAAATTATTTCTAAAATAATGAGAGAATGTGACATATCACTTAATGTACATTGTTTAAGTTTTAAGTATTATACTTACAAATTATTATCTAAGTTTGAAGTTACAAAACAGAATGATAAATGCTATGATATAGGCAATTGGAAGAGCTAGTTGGGTGTATATTCTCAGTGAAGAAGACCAGGAGATGCCCTGCAACTAAAGTAATTTGGGATCAGAAATTTGAAAGATGAGGGTCAGGAAGGTGGAGACCATGGGGACGTGTTTATTGGGTGAATGTGACACCATAAGTGAAAACCCAGGTAAAAGTCAACTTCCTAGCATGGGACATTTTTCCAGATGACTGGAACACTGAGCATAGGGGGCTAGAGGTGAGGCAGGACCAGCAGTGAGGAGCTTTGCAAATCATAGAGGAGATCTGAGTTTAATACAGAGGAGGATTTGGAGCTGCTGAACTACTTCAAAGGGGGACTACAATGACTCGCGTCATGCCGCAGAGAGACCAAGCCCGAGCATACAGGCTGCTTTGCAGAATGTGTTTGCTTGCTGAGGGACGTCAGGGTCTGGTCCAGGGTGGTGACAGTAGAGGCAGTAGGGTTGAAGAAAACATGAACAAAATGGAAAGGCAGACTTTAAGTGGGTTTTATAGAGCTTAGTGATTTCTAGGACTATAGGAAGTATGGGAAGAGGAAGAGACTTTAAAAATGTAGAGGAATGATTTCAATTTGGGCTGTGCTGGATTTGGAGTCTGTGTAGATTTGTGAGGCAACTGGATATGTGTTTAGATTCACAACTAAGGATAATTACCTGGGTTAAAGATGTCAACCCGAGGATAATAAATACATGGAGGAATGGGCAAAGAAAACATACTGGAAAACAAGATGGGAAGCAACACTGGAAAGACAGAATACACCTAAGGAACCAGTGGCATTAGGAAGCTTTGAGCATCCCTTACTTAGACTCCCTCCATCAATATCACCGAGAGATTTTAAGAAGGAAATGATCAACAATGCGAAGTGTGGACAATGCTAACTCTGCAGTGTCCAGTGGCTTTATCAGCAAGGAGGGCACTGCTGATCACGCAGGGCAGGGTGGAAGCCAGGAGACAAGAAGGGAACGCAGGGTCACACGAGGCATCAACGGGATACTGCTGAGCACTGGAGGGCATGCCAGGCTGATGGTGCTGTCTCTGTGTTGGAATAAGATGGGAGAATTGGTTTAAAAACACCAGAAAAGAATCATTAACTATAAAAGAGCAGGGAGAGAAAGCCACTCACGGAAAAGCAGTCTGATAACCCGGTAACCCTGAGGATCTGGGAGGAGGCAGACCACTCACTCATAGTAGAAGGAGCCCATGACGTTGCTTGGTTTTCTCCACTGTTCCTTAGGATCTGAAAGTTTTTGTATCCCTTCATCTTGGCCCCCTTTCTAGAGCCAGGACGGCCTTGCCGCCCCCACAGCTGGCTGAGTTGTTAGCGCCCGACACAGAGGGAGTGCAGGGTCATTACTGGGTTGAGAAGAAGTTTGGTCAAATTCCAAATTTACATAATATGACTAGTGCTTATGCCTTTTCTTGTTCCCGTGTCTGCAGATGCAGCGCCTTGGAGACATACTCACAGTAGGCCACCGAGAGGGCGGGCTTTCCCGTCACTTGCAGCACCAGCAGCTATCCGCGTGCTAGAACCAGCTAAGTTTTAAAAACTTAGCTTTCGTTTATGCTAGAATTGTTAAAAATGAAACAAATGCCAGAATTTCTCTCCCAAAGTCAAAATCTTTGTTTAGCCATGTATTAGCCCTTTTGTCTTGGGCTTGCTGCCCTTTTAAAGTCAGTTTCCTCATTAGAAAGGAGGATTTTAACAGGGAGAAATAATGGGAGTAAAAACGGATGCATTTACTCATAAAATGAATCAGTAACAATAAGGACGTACAGCAACGTGTGGCATGCAGTGAGGCCTACACAAGGGACGGTGCTGTGCCCAGCGGAGGGTGGATGGCTGGAGGAAGTGCAGTACTTGTACATCAGAGAGGGCTACCCTGCTGAAAAGGGGTAAACGCGAGTCATCTGTAGCCAAATGGAAGTACCTTGAGACCACAGTGTTAAGCGAAATAAGTTAGACACAAAAGCTCGAATATCCCAGTTTCTCTTCTATAAGAAACACAGAGTATAAACAGTGAAATAAAAGTAAATAGGAAGTTAGGTGAACTTTCTCAAATGGGGAAGACACCAAGAGAAGGAGTGAGAAGAGGGAGAGGCTGAAAGAACTGAGCTACGCCCGCACACACACCAGTGCCCAGGGGAATGTGGTTGCTCTGCAGTACAATTGTGTCTGAATAAAAAAATCAAAACTGAAAAATAAAGGTTTAGATTGTTGCTGCTCCTGCATGTTACAAGGAGATGGACATTTCTGTAAACACCATCTTATATGTATTCACCAAAAAACCCCCAAAGATCTACAAAGAGCCCTATAAACAGCACAGTATTTGTGTTAGTTTAAAGGCACGATCACTTCAATTCTGCTATCTCTGTACCTCGATGTGTAGCTATATTAAAATTAAAAATTCTACACAGTAAGATTCTGTAGTGGCCTTTTCCCATTATCAGGACAAAATACCCCATGCCCCCAACTGAAAGGGGAGAGGCTTGTTTTGGCTCATAGCTTCAGAGGGATCAGTCCCTGGAGTGCTGGCTCCAAGGCAGGAACAGTGATGCAGCTGCATACTCCGAGGCAGCCAACATGCAGAGCATGAAGAAGGACGAATTGGGGACAAGGACATGCCTTCCCAGTCCTGTCCTCAGGGACACTTCCAACCAAGCCCCATACCCTAGTTGCACACTGAGCTATGAATTTCGGAATCCACTGATGACTGCAGTGGCCCATGGTCTGGCAGTCTTCCAAATGCCCCCTTCTGAACACACGTGACTCTGGGGCCCTGCCTATGTCTAAGCCCTAGCATTTCGCCCCTGACCCCCAAGCTTCGTGTCACCCCATTACACCAAGTGTATCTCATTGAGGTCTGCATGTAGCCAACGCTCTGGCAGCTTGGCTGTTGCTGAGGAGCTCGAGCCCAAAGCCTCTTCCGAGACTCAAGATGAGCTCTTACCTATGAGCTCTTAAACACACACACA
>NDGN011247002.1:0-11039 GCA_002564285.1 Tympanoctomys barrerae | reverse complement strand
TAAATTCAAAACTGAAATATTCTACAATGATTGCTTCCTTTAGTGCATAATACAACCAGAAAGCTGAGAAAGGATAAAATTAGTTGGTAGGAAAAGATATCATGAAACAACTCACCTGGAGGAACATCCAAGTTAAATGCTACCATAAAGTTTTATTGATATAGGTAAAGAGAAAATCTGATACAGTAAAATGTAGTAATCAGTGATAAACTGTTACTAACAAATGGCCAGTACACAGAGATTTCTGGAGTAAAGTGATCATGAGCCTTCAAGGAAGGTGTTACACTATAGGTAGATGTGAACGCTGTGTAAAATACTAATAGAGAGGTGAAAGAAGGGAATGATAACTGGGGAAGGCTGAAAGAGCAAATCCACATCCATGGCCATGAAGAGTCCTTGGATATGAATTAGGGACAGAGGGGTAGGAAGGCAGTGTCCTGAATCAGACAGGGTTTATGGGAGAAATGATATTCAATATGAAAGATTTAGTTAATGTTAGGGATCTTTAAAAGATATAGATGTGCTTTTATTGAATATAGTAGATTATTGGAAGCTAATGCAAAGTCCTGAAAAGGACAGTGATATAAAAAAAATCTCAAATCAACATAAACACAAAGGAGAAATTCAGACGAAATATGTAGAGAAACAGGAAGATCAATTAAAACTGGGAATGAAAATACTCATCAGTGAACTTTTGTAGGATAGTAATTACCTTTTCCCAGGACAAAAATTAGACCAAGATGCGCATGTCTAATATTCAGCAAATATCATCTCTTATGTCATTCTGTCTCGTTTTTTCCCTTTGAACAACAAATCCAAATCTCTTGATTCAGATAAATTAGACCTCAGTCCCTTATTAAAGAACTTGCAGACAGTATCATTAAATGTTTTGTAAAGGTGAGCACTGCAAATTATAGGATAGCAGACTTGGCATTATTTTGAAAATTGAGAGAAAATTCCTGAATAAATTGTCTTATGGAATACTTAGTATAGAAAAAGTTCTCTTTAAGTGACAACCTGGGCCCATAAATAGCAAGTCATGGGACAAACTTAATTACTTCTTCTGGCAGTGTTTGTGAAAAGGAGGAAAAAGAGGTACTAGATATACTGAATCCAGATTTCAGGTAGGCAATTTACCCAATGTATCTGGTGAGCTTTCAGCATAAATGGCAGTTAAGATGAATGACTGTATTTCCCCAGTTATCAGCTGTCTCTGAACAAATATACCCTAGTGAGTGGTTTAGGAGCTTTGATAAGGCTATATGTATGTTTAATTCTGCCAAGGCTAATGAATTAGATTCTTAAATTATCTCAACAGATTTAGGTGATGAAGAATATTTACCTGGAATTTTAAGAAGGATATTGGAAAGTCTTCTTTGATTGAGACCACCCAGTGCACAAGTACAGGCTGAGAATACTGGAGTTTTGAAGAGGATGAATGTAGGAATTCCTCAGTTTCTCAGTGGTCCCCAAGAGAAAATGGTGAGGGGTTTATAAAATAAAGACAAGAGATGATAGCTGAGGCCTTTGTGGGGGACTGTTGCCTAATGGACAAAGAATCTAAACGACAACAGTAGGGACATTTATTTTATGTTTGCACAGTTAGTATCTTGAGAAACAAGATTGCCCATCAACTAATAACTGAAATTGTCCAGGCAGGAAGCTTTTCTAAAGACTGAGATATCTTGTCTGCTTTAGGTACTGTGACTTTGTCTTGTTGTCACACATATGATGAATTTCCAGCTTCATGTGCTTTCAACAATAGAAGGAGTAGCAATATATACATTGTAGCTATTCTCCCAAAAGGAAATGCCCAGTTTAGGTCATTTGATATAGTAATAATTCTAACAGTGAAAATTCAGACAAAAGATTAGGAAGAGAGATAATATAGGACCAAAGAAAATCTTCCAAGCACTCAGACATAGGTAAATAACCAGAGCTGGGCAGAAGGACTGACAAATTTCTGGAGGGATTTGAGAAGTTTGCTTGTTCCAACTACTGCTATGCTTACTACATATGATAATTTTTCTGAAACAAATAGCTCATTCCGTATAAGCATTTAAGCAAGGCTTTTTCACACATTTTCATCTCTAACATGTGGAACATAGCATACTTACACACCCCCAATTTAGAGCTTCCCCAGTAACTAAAATCTCTCATAGACTGTCTGTGTGTTCTGACACTCAGCATGTACTTTCCTGCCATTCAAGTGGTGTGACGTAAGTAACTCACACAGTTCAGACTGAGCTTGTGTTTGTACCAGAATGGGGATTTGTGGTGCCTTGCAGCAACAACTGTGTGATGTTACACATGAAAGGTAAAACGTCAAGTTTTTATTCTAATATTTGCTACTCTTAACATGTCTATTATTTTGGTGGTAGATAATATCTAAGATGTGAATGTCAGAAACTGAAATTACCAAATTGTAAATTGAATCTTACTGTCATAAAGCCAGCATAATTCCCCTATAATGTTACTATGCAAAAGGGATTTCCAGTCACTATAGACTATTGCCACTAGTTAATACACTGGTGTTGGTTTTTGTTTTAAAATTTTGGGTGGCTTTTTATTTGGAAGCATCAGTTCACAGAAGCTCAATTGTGAAAAATTATGAATTGATTTTTCATGGTATATGGTGGTCACTCTCTCTGTGCAGTGCCAGATTACTACTTTAGTGCCTGTACAACCAGAGAAAGGAGAAACACCCTCAAAGTGTAAAAATATATTATACTGAACCAAACATGCAAAAAAAAAAACCTTAGAGATAATTTAAGCAGAAAACATACTCACTTTATGTTAAGAGCACCTTACAGGTAATTTATCACCATTCACTGAGCCTTGTTCACATGGCAAAACATGATATTAAGCATGAGTAAATACAAATGCATGCATGACATTAATATCAATTCAACCATGAAACAAACAAAAAACCAAATAACTGTTTTCGTGTTTATGCCATCAAAAGGTGAACACACAAGGTAGCATTAGTAATCCAGAGCAACAAGAGCAAAGCAAGAGGCATCACATTACCAGACTTCAAATAATGTTACAAACCTACAGTGCTAGGAATGGCATGATGCAGAACCAAAACATACATATAGATCGATGGAACAGAGCAGAGGATGCAGGAACAACCCCAGACACATTCAGCTAGCTGATCTTCCACGAGGGAACCAAGCGCACACTGAAGGTAGGACAGCATCTTCAACAAATGGTGCTGGGAAAATTGACAGTATGCGGAAGACAGAATCTGGAGCTATATTTTTCTTCATGAACTAAAGTAAAATCAAATACATCAAAAATCTAAATATTAAAACAGAAATGCTTAATCTGCTGGTAGATAAAATAGGTAAACTCTTGAAGACATAGGCACAGTAAGGCCTTTCTGAACAGAACCCCAATTGTAAAAGAAATAATGTCAAGAATCAACAAATGGGATCATATCAAATTAAAAAGGCATTGCGCAGCCAAAAAAACAATAAGCAGTGAAGAGACAACTTACAGAATGGGAAGAACATTTTGCTATACCTTGGACAGACAATATCTAAAACATAGTAAGGGGCAATTTCATGTGTGAGACATGTGTACTTTATGTAATGTTCAAATCATATTAAACATATCTATCTCTTCAAAAAATTAGACACTCCAAATAAAAGACTCAATCAAATATGGGCAACTGAAAAGGGTATACACTTCTCAGAAGTACAAATGCCCGGTAAATACATGAAAAAATGTTCAACATTACTGATGATTAGATAAATGCAAATTAGAACAAAAAGGAGAACCCAGCTAACTCCAGAAAAAAATTGTTATCACCAAGAAATTAAATAATACCAAATTCTTGCAAGGCTGAACAGAAAAGAAAATCATTCTAGATTATTAATGGAAGTATAAAATGATATAACCACCATGGAGGTAAGTATGGAAACTCCTTAAAAATGAAAACTAGAAATTCCATTTGATCCAGTATTGCTATATAGGATATCATTTTGAAAGAGTTAAAAACATCATGTTACAGAGACACATGCATGTCTGTGTTTATAGCAGCACAACTCATGATAGCTGAATTTTGGGAGTATCCTATTTGTCTATCAACAGATGACTGGATAAAGAAAATGTAGTAGATTATTTATACACAATAGGGTGCTACTGCATCATTTCAGAATATCCAACATTTGTAATTTCACAGACCTGATCCCAGGTTTACTGAATCAGAAATTCTCAAGTAGATATAAACAATGTGCATTGTATCAAGCCTTCAAATTGATTCTAATTCATGCTACAATATCAGAACTGCATTAAAAAGCAATGACTAAAATATAGGGAGATTGCAAAATAAAATTTTAAATACACTAATTTCAAATAGCACAAGCCAAAGTATTTATTTATAGCTCAGATCTGTAAGTACTGCTAGAGAATGAGCAAAACAAAGTTCATTGTCTTACATCATAATAAAAAGCATGGGGAAATAGCATTATACAACTAATCATGCAAATAATACTTAACATCTTAGGATGTATCAGCTATCAGGTTTCAAGTAAATACTTGAAATGTGCTAGTAAGTTTGTCTTCACTAAATATTACTATGACTAAGAGATATATGAATAATCTTGACTTGCCTAAGGTGTTTAGAGGCCACTTGATCAAAATGAGCATATAAAACATTGTGATATATGTTTTATATCACTTTGTGATGTTTTATATTGTGATATATGTGACAATATTAAATACTTGTACCACTGAGCTACCTGGCGTAGACTATTAGATAATTGTGTTCTATGTAAAAAGATATTAATTACATGATGACTTTCAAAAATGGTTAATATATGAAATGCCTAGTAGCATTATGTAGGCTGAAAACTCACATACGGAAGGAAGAACTGGGACTGAGTCTTTGAATTTGGGCAGGTACTGACACAAAAAGGTGATAGAACATTCCCTGGATACAATCTTGTGGGATCTTAGGCGATGGGCTGGAGAGTGTAACCAAGAGTATAAGAAAGAAAGTGTTACTTATACTTAGATGGTCTTACTTAGATGGATTTTATGAGGGATATGACAAAAATAATATTTAATTGTTAGAATAGAATCAGATATTAAAAACTTAAAATAATAGAGGTACTTTCACATTTTTTGTCAGAGGAAGTAGACTAGCAGGACCTATAATGGTCTCCGAAGTAGGGCAGTTATAAAAATTCTGCACTTGAAGCTCAATCCAACAACAACATATGGGAGAAATTTAAACTGGGTAATGAAAGGAACAAATGAAGTATGACAAGGGTGCAATGACCGGGGTCCTTGGTAAGAATAATGCTTGTGGTTTTCCTGATTTGGATGCTTTCCCGTGTGATATTTTTAGAAAAAAAGGACTTAGAAGCCACAGCAATTCTTGATGCTAAATACAGTAATAATCAGTAGGCTACAGACAGGCAATCCAAAACATGAATCTGGCCAGGATGTTCTGAGATGAGGAACCCAAGGGAACAGGACCAGGTGTGATTGTGGAGCCATGAGGGGAAGCAGAATCTGGAATCTATGACAACAAGTCAGTTCTTGCAGAAGAACTGATGGACAGAGCTCTAAAATGATTGGAAATTAGTTATCAACCATAAAAATCCAAAAGGGTTATTTTAGATAAAATACTTAATGAAAATTTGAATGCTTATGTGCAAGAAGTTCACCAGAGCAGAGAACTGGATGGACACAGACTTAACCTAGAAATGTAACCTTGACTATCATTTCACAGCTCACAAAAAAATGTCTCTTTTAAGTCACGGTGCACAGTAATTAAAGATCCTATTCAAACTATTTTTGCAGATCAAGAGACTAGAGAAGTAGAATATTAATGTATAAAGAAGATCTTCATAAGCTTGACTTTAGATAAAAGCATACAATAATTTACCTGAAACAGCCATTGGCTTTACTATCTTTTTTCTGCTCCCTTGATGAATGCTTATCTTTTAATACATTTTTAAAGACTTTCTGCTTTTTACAGGGACTTCAGCAGTTCCTCTGTCATTACTTAATTTTTAAACTGTTTCATCATAAAAGTAAAGTTCTTTGAATTATCAATATTTAAGCACTGTCACTGTCCTAGTAAAAGATTAAGAGGCTGTGCTGAGGTTCAGCTGTCCCTTCAGCAGGAAAATGGGAACACACACTTACACATGCAAGAGACTGTGCAGAGAGTGGAATAGCTGAGAGAAAATTGGGCAATTTCTTAGCTCCTTTTCAAGTAAATAATGTCATAGTGTGGCATTAGTTTATTTGATGTATATTTACGAATATCAGACTTTCTCATGTTTAAATAAATACAAAAAGATAATTTGATTATTTTGCATTCTCAAGTCTTATTTCTTTCCATTGAGTAAGTTAATGAGATTACTCACTGTAGAAACTGTTGCTTTTGATAGAGCAGGTTCAGAGACATAAAGTATGGGTTAGCTTTGGGTCCGCTTATGCCTGCGAGGCACATTAGGAACTTACAACAATTTGCACTGTCGATGGTCATGTGATAACCATAGAGAAAAGTGATGGTTCTAGCTTGAATGAGATCCATCATATGTATTTTAGTAACTATATAATAGGTTTCTAATTTGCTTTTGCTGGTATGTTGTGTACTTCACATATTATTTTTGTCTTTAGTTTAAGTATTGCATTGACTTTACAAACAAAAGAAGCTCAAATTAAAAATATTTTCCCAAGGATCCCCCACTGTTAGAAAAAGATTCGGTCTTAGCATTGTCTGACTGCAAAGCCCAAAGTCCTTTGCTGTGATGACAAGAGACTGAGAACACAGAGGGAAAAACCAGGAGTTGAAGAATCAACTACAATGAGCAGAGGAAAAATGAGTTTAAAATGAACCGATAAGAATTCATTAAAGTTTTAGGAAACCATAAAATCTCAATGCCATGAAACAGATGAAATTATGAGACTCTGAGAAAGACGGACTAATAATGTTCTGAGGAGGATATGAGGTGTTTCTTTAATTCTGCCGTTGGCCAGCACTGCTGAAAGGAATGAACATTCCTAGTCTCACAAAATCCTTGTAACAATCCAAAGAATTACGTATAGTCATTTTGGGGGGCACATAGAGAAAAGGAGGCTTAGAGCAATCAAGTATTTCACACAGTAAATTATATAAAATAGAAAGTTTAGGGACCTAAACACTTGTTTTTTTGCTTGCAAAATCCAAACGCTATACTGTTAATGCATTTTAAAGGAAAATAATATGGCAAAAGTGCGCAACATGTGTGTTCCACCGCTGTGGAGAATTGGATGAAAGGGTGACACTGTCATTGGTTTTCAAACCCAGTCTGCATAAAAAGTTCTTTCACCTTATCACAGCCTTTCTATCCTCAGGGTGGGAGGAGACAGTACAGTCATTTCTAGTCAGGAGCTCTGGTGACTCTAGGAGGACAGTAGAGGAGGCAGTTGAAGAGGCTGCTGTGAAGGAGAGGAAAGAGGAACAAACAGAAGTCAAGATGGCTATTATAACCCAGATCTAATTCCAGGATCTGGAGAAAAGTAGAGGCAAGATTAATCAGGATATGCCAGTGGTGGAAATAGCTATTAAGAAATTCTGGGATTGAATGACATCAAAATAAACTTTTAGAAATTATTTTCACCAGTCGATATAAAAAGAAAAATTGTGCATGTGATATTAATTGTTCACTTCAGTGACCATGAGATTCTTTAGGGGCAAACATGGAATAAATATTTCACACACGATGGTACAGTTTCAACAGAAATCCTTTTTGAATAGCCTTTAGATTTTTCCTTAGAACTGATTGCCTTTCATAAATTGTACTTTCATATAATTTTTTAAAACTTCAAATTCACCCCATTTTTATTTTTCACTAAATTGGAAAAATTGTATGTTCCTGGAGCTGTTGACTGTACAATTTGAAGCTAGTCATTTTTCCTGTTTCTTACCATTGAAAGGCTACATTGGACAGGGGATTAAAAATGAGTTTCCAATGAGTGCACAATGTATTAATTCTCAAGTCCTCTGTGATTGACACTGAAGATCAGAAGAAGAAATTAAAGCATAATAGTTGGAATGACACTATTTTATCTTTTAAATTATACCTGGAATATAGCTCAGCAGCACAGCACCTGTCTAGCAAGCACAAGGTCCTGAGTTCAATTCCTGATACTAAATAGATAAATAAATCTAAACACATGAAGCCAAGCCACAATTATATCTTAAAACTGCAATAATTTTCCTCAGGAAGATTATATTTATATATTCATCATCATATCCTAGGAGGAATATCCATAGGATATTAACCATCATATTTCATCTCTGTTTCTAATATGAACCATTAAACATTTTTATTATTTCTTGCTTTTGTGATTTAATTTTATAAAATTGGAATGTTACTAATAAATTAGTAAATACTTCAATATCATCACTCTCCTTTCTCTTCTAATCTTCTTGGTTCTTTCTCTTTAGCCTCTATAATTATAAACTTTTATTAAATTCTGTACAACTAGTTTCTTTCTATTAATTCATCTTCATCCACCATCCCTTATAGTAGATTATTTTTAATTCCTATTTGTATCTTGATGGCTGCTTGAGTTTTGAAACTTGTTTTTCCACAACTGTAGGCATATCTACTAGTTTCTCTCATTGACTTCTTACAGTTTGGTGACCCATCAATGGCTTGCAGGATGGCATCACCAACTCAGAAAAAATGCTCAGAGATAGAAGTGACTTTTTCTTTCTCTTTTCAGGTATGTATGCATGCCTGCATGTATGTATGTACTGTAAAAATGCAGTATCAATTGTCCTTCTCGTGGCACGTGGACTCAGCTACCTGAAAGCGATTTAAGATGAGTCAAATTCTAAGCTGGAACATATTTCAGGAATATTTTAAACACTTAATTCTATTCCACTTACTTTGGTTGAATATACAATGGCTAAAACTCAGTAAACTATCCTGGAAAGTAGGAAATTTATGTATAATTTGTTTATAGTCCATAAGATTGCCTTATGATTTTAAAAGATAATTTGTTGCAGAGCTTTAGAACCACTACAAGCACAGCTAGCAACCCAGGGGACAAACCTCAGAGGAGACAGAGTTTCTAAGCATAGCATCTGGCCAGTGCCAACAGCTAATACCTGAGCCTAGAAATGGCCCAAACTGGAGGAGCCATCAAGCAAATTTCCACCTACATCTCTGATATTCTAACCCTTTGGAAATACCAAAGACATACACATGGGTTGCTTCTAATTTGCAAGTGCACAGCTTCATGGAAGACATAACGATGGCAGGTCTGAGAATAGAAAAATGTGTAAAAGAATAATTGTGGACAAAATGATTACTTCAAGGGACAGAAATGGCCAAGGAATGGTATATAAACAAAACAACTTCCTATCCTCTTAGTTTATCTAGTTTCAAAAACTCTCATCAATGGTTAAAATATGTAAAGGAATATCAAGAAGGCTTAAGTAGCTAATTATATACTACATTCATTTACCTCCTACTGTTCAGAATATAACATTTAAAATGATTGTGTATGCTATGTTTCATACTTTAAAGTATAATATAGCATTAAAATAACTATAGATCAAAATTTGTGAGAAATACTCTGTGCAGGTATTAAATTACTAAGGAATATGTTTAGCAAGGAGAGGAAGTTGCTATTAAAGATGGTAGTTAGGTGCTAGGCAACCAAATCTTTTCTAATGTAGGCTAAAAACAAACCATCGCTAATCATTACAATAAAGTGATATGGACCAGTACTGCAATAATATGTTCTAAAACTAGTACACATAGGAAGATTAAAAATTATACTATTTGTAAACATTTTTACACATGCCTAAGTCAACTTATTATTCTCCTAAAGTTTCCTTATTTTTATTTTAATCTGGTATAAGAAAAATACATTTTGCAGTGATATTAAATTCTGTAGTTCTCATTGCTTAAAACCTGACCTTTCTCCTCCATTATTACAAATTATTATTTAGTTACAAGTCATAATGTAGATTGAAAAATGTTATAGATTTTTATAGTCATATTTAGTCTATTAAAGTTATTTGATATACCTATAACAGTAACAGACTTTATAGTGGTTTACACTTCCTTTTAGGCATCTAACAGGGATGCTATTACTAAATATACTAAGACATAGGCTTATTTTTTTTAACTTTTATTTTTCTGTATTTAGGACAAGATCTACACAGTCTTACTACGTAGATTGGACTTTGTAGTGATTTTCCTGTTTTCAACCTCCCAAGCACTGGAATTACAGGTGTACCCTACCACACCCAGTCTCAATTGCCATCCCAGCACACTGCACAGGGAGGGCTGACATGGCACACCGGGGATCAAACCCGAGCCCTTGCAATCTGCCTAAGCGGGTGCTTCAATCTGCTGAGCTATCAGGCCAGCCCAGTCTTTTAAATTTTTTTTTAAAATAGACATTTTAGTGCAATATTTTCATAAGTTTTGCTTCCTTTTCCTGGGAAAGAATGACCAAAACTAGCTGCAAAAGCATACTGACTGAAAAAGAAATTGTGTTTTCAAAACATAAAGGATTTGAAAATAACCCCACTTTATTGTTCACTTAGATCACTAGTTATGAATACCTGGGGAGGGTAAACTTTCAGAAGTCAAGAATGAGCATCAACATTGACTTGGATTTTGTATTATATGTTTTATCTTCTCTCACACAATATTTCTACTATGTGTAAAAACTGAATTACATATTTGAATATGGATAGAATAAATGTTATTTTTATCCAGTAATAACTTGCAAGTGACATATGCACATATAATAATTACCTATGATTTTTAATTTTTAAGAATTTAGTACTGCAAGGACCATTGAGCATGAGTGCAGTTGGTGATTTTCTGTTATGTTTAGTCAAATCTTGAGTACTTGGATATACAAATAGCATTTTTCTTTCTTTCTTTCTTTTTTCTTTTCTTGGTGGAACCGGGGATTGAACTCAGGCCCTTGATCTTGCCAGGCAAGTGCTTATTCTACTGAGCTATCTCCCTAGCCCCAGCATTTCTTTAAAAAAAAAA